>SNVD02003583.1:0-178797 GCA_013180625.2 Boswellia sacra
TTTTATAAAGGTCTTCTACACATACATACCTAATATCATATCAAATTGCATAGCATTCTGTGTTCATTTGATCCCTCAAATCCTTCATTTTTCGAGATACATAAATTCTGTAAATTCCCTTCCAAATCTGACCTCTCCCTATTCCAAAATACATGATAATTTGTACTAAATTCATAAAATCACTAAACTTTCCAGATTTAAACTAGACATACATACAAACTCATATCCCAAATTTCATAATTATTGAAGACCTCTAGATACCTTAATTAACTTGCCCAATACTGATTTTCTGCAGAAAAACTGAATTTCTAGTGGTGAACAGTAAACTTCGAAAATTCATAATAAATTGCATACTCCACATTTTTCAGTGAATCCAACTGTAAACAATTCCTTAAGATGTCTATTTTAACATATATAAATTTCAGAATTAAATTCAAATCCAACAGACTGCTATAATTTTCGAAATTTGTACTGTTCACAGAATCCCTAATTTCCCATAATTATCATTAAAACTTCAATTTCTTCAAAATACAAGAAATTGAAGCTTAAATAAGCATGGAAATCTCATTTCTCTCTCTAGTTTCTCTCTCTATTACATCTCCAAATATCAAATAACCTCCTCCTAATATTAATCTAGAGATAGGATTGAAATTATATAATCTAATTAAATGAAGAGATGAAGAAATTACCTTAAAATCTTCAAATTCCTTAGAAAAAATCAAAATTTTCTCTTGCTTTCTCCCCCCTTGTCTCACGTTCCCCCCCCTCTGTCTTCTCTTCTGGATTTTTCTTTTTTTTGTTTCTAATAATTCCTAATTATTGCTTTATATAATTGCATGAAAAATTGAAAAAAAATGACTTAAGGGCTGGGCTAAGATAATTGATGGGCTAGGCTTTTGCTAATGGGCTTTACAATGTTACTCTTACAATTGATATCAAATACAGCCAGCACCTAGCTAGTTAGGCTAGAACTGACACTTGGAACGCCCCTTAATTTTTTCCATTTATTCATTTCATTATTTTTTTCTTGACAGTACAATGCTCACTACGACTTGTGCAGGTTTTAGCTGTGGTTCGAGGTGATCAGCTTGCAAATTGCAGGTGTTAAAATATGGGTTATTTCAGTGAATATCTTCGTGTTTTCCTGAATATTGAGCAAAAAGAGAGTTTCAAAAAATCATCAATTTTCTTCCTAATTTCACAAAAGTTATGAAAAACACCACTATTAATAGAAGCAATACTATATCTACTTATGTACAATCAACTCTTTATATAACTTGAGTTGGCAAAATACCACTTGATTGATAAAAATAAAATAAATTAAAGAGGTTAAATATAGTTAGTCATCCAATCAAATTTTGCTAACTCAAGTTATACAAAGAGTTGGTTGTAAATGAGTTATAGATGTAGTATTACTCTAATAATTTTGGTCAAGTCATCTGCCAATTTATTGGCAAGAATGACTTAGACAAAATCCATTAATAGGGTGCCAAGCAATGGTTAGGAAGAAATTGATTTTTTTTCCCTTAAGCTCACTTTTCGCTTAAACACGTTGATATTTAGTGAAATCTCTAGCTGTGCTCAGAAACATGCAGTCTCACCTTGAAGAGGGTGTATGTGCAAGAGTCGTCTAAATCATGGACTGAGAGAAGATGCTATACTTAAAACGATGGATGATCAGTGCCATTGAATCAAATAGAACGAAAGAGCTCCCTTCACTGTCTTGTTTTGTGAAAAACAATTGTGTGTAATAAGGTCAAATTGCTTTCTTCTACACTGGAACTAAAAATCTTTTCACGAGAAGACCAGAATTATTTGCTTCTATACTTGATCTATCATTGAGAGCCAGTGATCTAGTGGTGAACTTCTGTTCCAGGCGACAATTTTCTCAATTTCTCCAACGTTACTACTAGAAAGAGTACACTTCTTGACGGTTAAAAACTATCAATACCATGAACAAACTGTCAACTGGGGAATATTATTTGATTCATAAGTGATTATAACCGAAAAAAAGAAAATGATAGGACCAAAATTTAATTGATGATATTTCCTTTTGTATAAATTGATTAGTTTCTCATAGAAAACAAGTTACAAGAATGAAGTACTTTCAATACAAGTGCTTACTTGTTTGATGCAAATTCAGAGTTTTAAGCTTGCAGAAACGTACGCAGCTTTTGAATGCATAATCTGTGTTTAAACAATTCGACAGTCACTTCCAAGCTGAATCCAACCATAATTGAATGAGTTGTAACAAATTCTATCTCATTCACATTTATATTACCAAGTGGCTAGCAATTACTTAAGCAACCAAAATTTCTATGTTCTGCCCCTCAATCTGCATGAGAGAGAGAAGACTAGGAGGAGGACTTGCATCTAAAAACTTCTTTTATGTGTTCTATTTATGAACAAGATGACCCAACTGGGCCAAAAAAGTTCTGAAACTTCTGTGGTGCTTGCTTAATTAGTTATGTTAAAGACACCACAAAACCAGATTCAACCATGGTATCCAAGCTTTTGATAATGATATTGGTAACAGTTGTACCCGCATATTTCTTCTTCCCAAACCCATCTACCATTGCAGAATCCTCCATCTCCCTTACCCATTTCTTTGCTGCATGTGCCTTAATATTCACTATTCTCTATCAGACTCTCAAATCCGACGGTGTTTACCTCGTTGATTTAAACTGTTACCTGCCACCAGCTAACTGGCGAATGCCAATCTCCTATTTGATTGAACAATTAGAACGCAATGATTTGTTTAGTAGGGAGTGCACTGATTTCCAGGAGAAAGTTCTGGAAAGATCAGGCATCGGTGATGAAGCCTGTGTACCTAGGGCTATGCAGGAGTTACCACCTGATATTTCTTTGAAGTCATCTCGAGAAGAAACTGAAGAAGTTCTCTTCACAATAATCGAAGAGCTTCTTTCCAGACATGACATAAATCCTAAAAGCATAGATATTCTCGTATCAAATTGTAGCATTTTCTGCCCCACTCCATCCATTACCAGCATGATCATAAACAAGTTTGGATTTCGAAGCAACATAAAGAGCTTCAGCCTAAGTGGGATGGGTTGCAGTGCTGGAATTTTGTCAATAAGCTTAGCAAAAGATCTCCTTAAAGTTCACAAGAGCTCATTGGCTTTAGTTCTCAGCCTTGAAGCTGTAACTCCTAATGGTTATAGGGGAAGTACTAAGTCCATGCTTATAGCCAACACTATATTTCGCATGGGAGGAGCAGCTATTCTGTTATCAAACAGGCAGCAAGACAAGGAAACAGCCAAGTACAAGCTCAAGCATATCATCCGAACCCACATGGGATCCGATGATCAATCATACTTATCTGTAATCCAACAGCTAGATGAAGATGGGAACGTAGGAGTTTCATTATCGCGATCACTTTTAGCAGTTGCAGGCAATGCATTAAGAACCAACATAATACAGTTAGGCCCCCTCGTATTACCATACTCTGAGCAGCTTCAATATGGATGGTCAATGATTAGGAGGAAAATTTGGCCTATAGCCGGAGAAAAGGAACCTCATTTACCAGATTTCAGAAAAGCTTTTGAGCATTTCTGTATACATGCTGGTGGAAAGGCCGTGATTCGAGCTGTGGAGGATAATCTCAAGCTGCATAAGGAAGATGGAGAAGCTTCAAGGATGACACTATACAGATTTGGGAACACTTCATCTTCTTCAGTTTGGTATGAGCTTTGCTACCTAGAGGCAAAAGGAAAGGTGAGGAAGGGAGACCGGGTTTGGCAAATTGCATTTGGAAGTGGCTTTAAGACTAACAGTGCTGTTTGGAAATGTAATTCAGATATTAATCCCAGAGTAAGAAATGCATGGTCAGACATAATCCATCTGTATCCAGTAGATATTGCCAATATGACCTGAACCTAACACTGAAAATCAGGCTTGAACACAAGGATACTTTTGTGTATCTCTATTAATGCACTTATATGATTCTATTTAAAAGTCTGAAATTATAATAACTAATTTTTATTAGTCTAGATCACGTGAAAAGTTGAGCAAGGCAACTCATTTGAAAGTATTCCAAAATCTAACTTCTGGTACATAACGATAAGAGCCTAACTAGAATCAGTGTAATCCTGCCCAAACTCTAATCTTATATGCATGTACATGTCAGTTTGTCACAGAAACAGCATCATGTCCTCCTGAAAGTACAAAAGGATATAACAGTCTACAATGTGAGACTTACAAATGCAGTAGTAAAAGCAAAAGTTAGAACAGAATCAGGAACATATGGAAGCTCATATTTGAAGCCTACTCAGTTTAAAATGATCAAACTCTTTAACTGCAACTACCATTGATGAGTTTACAGTTCAAAGGCATTCTGACGGGGAACCTGCAACAAGAACAAACCAAAATCAAACACTCACTCAATAATCACTCACACTTACACACAATCAACCAACAATCCAACAATATGTCTGAATACTCTTTTAATATATCAAATAATCAATGTCTAACAATAATAATGAAACCTTACATTTATACTAATCAAGACATATTGGAATTTGATTCAAATTAGGAAAGTCGAAATCCCTATTTGAGTCAAAATTCCTAAACTAACAATTTAGATTTAAATCAAATTAGGAAAAGTCAAGATCTCAAATTAGGAAAAGTCAAGATCCCTAATTGAGTTAAAATCCCTAAATCATAAAATTCCTAATTCAATTAAACTTTAAATAATTAAATTATTAAAAAGACTTAATTATCCCTAACGTAAAAATAAACCATGTTGCATCAATTCTCCCCCCTTAGAAAACTCGACTCTCGGCGAGTTGCTCAAGGTTGATGTTGCCAAAACACGATAAAGCACCAAGCCTTGTCTTGTATAAACATAGGAATGCCCTCGATCCAAGTCTGCACTTGATGATAATCTAAGAACATCGATATTAGCGATTGAAAACTAGGCAATGTTGCTTTGATGGACGTCAATGCTGGTGAAGAAACAATCCACATCATAGGAGATTTCAAAATAGAGATAAGTATGCCTTGGTTTGAGCTTTGATCTAACACATTAGAGAATCCCAAGAAATCAACTTCAATTTTGGACTTGGAGATAACTTCTTAAAGTGGTTTTGGAGACTCAAAAATTTTTTCTTCATGAGATAATTCAACTTCAATCTTCCATTTGGAGACTTCAACTTCAATCTTTGGTTTGAAGACTTCAACTTCAATCTTTAGTGTGGAGTCTTCTTTTTTAGACAGATGAATGATTTCAATTGGCTTCTCATCAATTACTGGCATAACTTCAATAGGATGATCTTCAACCTTAAAATCTTCAACATGCATAGGCTCAATTTCACCTATAAGCTCTTCCCCAATAAGACTCTCTTCAATCTTGACTTCAATATCATTAACTTTAATCTCAACCTCATGATCATCTTCACTTGGAACTTTATCATTCATATCTACTTTCTCAACATCTTTCTCAACGTCTTCTCTTGCACATGGAACTTTATCTTCTATAAGTTCACACTTGATAGGTTAGACTTTTTCATAAGGATATGGGGTAAAGATAGAAGAATGACCACTTTGAGAAGGTGTTTGAGTGACAATAGGTAAGTTTTTACAAAACTAGACTACAAGAAAATTTCTCATATATGTCGGTTTTCCACCCTCATATATATGTATACATGCCGGTTTCAATATGACATTTATAGATCCGACGTGTATTCTATACATGTCAGTTGATCAAACCGACATAAATTTGTGTCGATTCCTTTTTGTCAGTCTCTTGTCTGGTAAAAACCGACATGTATCTTAGCTATTTGGCTACATAAGATGACAACTAATAGTATGTGAGTGTTAGAAACCGACATGTATTTGCCAGTATTATAGGTGAGTGTTAAAAACCGACATGTATTTGTTATTAGAAATATATAATACTGGGCTGATACCGGCCCTTTGCTTGCATCAGTCCATTATTATATATATACATATATATGTGTGTGTGTGTGTGTGTGTGTGTGTGTGTGTGTGTGTGTGTGTGTGTGTGTGTGTGTGTTTAAATACTATTTTGCTTCAAAATGATGAGAGATGAAATGGTTAGAACATGTTATGAGCCTTATTGCAAGCTTCAAAGTGTCGAACACATTGCAATACAACACTCGAAGCATTTATTTATTTACTATCGTGACAGTTGTAATGTGACACATAAATGGTGGAACTTTATTACATGAATGTGCATTGTAATTGTGATTGTACAATGGGCTATTCACTGAGTAAACAGCAGCGAGGAGTCTAGAGTCCCAGCCGATTTTCCAGCCAATACCTGTATCGGGATATTTATAAAAGAGAAGGAAAAAAAGAGTTTGGATTATTGTACTTTAAATCAATAACTCTCAAAAAAAGAAAAGAACAGACTAGCACTGACTCTAAATAAAATCCCATGTACCTCAAATGCTATCACAATAATCACAACCAGAAAGTATACAAAAGTCAATAAATTGGTCCATAGTAAGATTCAGTTCCTCCAAAATATGAAGAAAATCATCTTTAGAACAATGAAATGAACACTCAAGCAACCAAATCGTGTTCAATGTACCTTTGCTACTTCAAACTCCATGACAGGCACTTTTCTTGAGCTAGGATCCATCAAATGGCAAAGAAATCTAGGAGCGCCAAAAGTTAGTGAGTCCATATCTTCAGAAGCCACTGCATAAACCTGAAACACAGCAAAAGTTTGGATCAAATTTATCAACAATCATTTGCCATGGACAGCTTTTGAGAACCCGTGAAAGGGTACAATTCACTTCTTAAAAGAAGCTGAATGTATAAATCTAACTTCTGAAATAAAGACACTGTAGAAGATGGAGTTAAGATATATGAAAAGAACAAAGTAAATGATGTCATTTGAAGATATTTTAAGAATGATCATATATGAGAAAGAAAGAATGATCATATATGAGAAAATGAGTACTTTTAAAAAGCTATGGAGTAAAAAATACACAAATTTAACATGCAATAGAAAGCTTAATCGGACTGTTTCATACCAGTAGATCCTGCCAACAACCAGTGATAACCAATTAATTGAGAAAAAGTGATATAAATAACTTTTTTTATTTGCAAAATGCAGCACATTGGGCCTCTGCTTCAGAAGGAGCCTACAGAAAGAAAACAAAGTCCCAAGATTTAGTAAATATCATCTCTGTATTGGCCGAATGCAAGTTATTGCTATATAAAAGGAGAAAAGAGAGACCAATAAAGCGGAAGTTTAAACTTATTTTTCAATACACCATAAACTCCCATAAGCATAGAAATAAATGACTGTAAAATCACCTCAACTATTTTTGCAATCTTCATTGTGTTGCTTTGTCACCTGCAATAATAGGAAGGATACGACCTCAAAAGCTAGCACAAATATACACATTCTTTTCCACACCTGTGGTATTTCTCAAATAGAAGAGAGTAGACTATGAAGAAGGTAATCATAAATTACAGGAAGAGAGAAACATAAGCAGAAGACACACCTTCACTGTCCCTTGGCATGATGGAACACCAGAAACTGTATGATCTATAATATGTAGGACAATTCTGTCCAAAAATTGACATATCAGACACCTGAGGACAGAACACTCAAGTCCACCTCTGTCTAACAGTATAAAAGAATAAAATTTATTCTCCTAGAACATGTGTAACATTTTGAGGAAAATATTCAAAATTCTCCAGTGATAGAATAAATGTTTGATATTACAAATGCCCAAACATTTAATGTTATATGTCCTTGGTCTAGATATATGAGAGTTATCATGTTAGACACCTCATCTCTGTTTCGAAACAACAGATCCATGTTTGTGTAGATGAAAAATTGAAACGATTAAAAAAACAATCACAAGAAAGTAATATAAATAAATAAGATACCTCCACGGCTTCAGCCAAGTCTTCAGTAGCATCTGTAATAAAGGCCTCCAAATGGCTGTTGAGACTTCTTTTGAATTTTGATTGACAGTGTTAGTGTAGTGGGTTGGCATCCTTTTGCCTAACATGGTTAAAAGTCGATATGGAAACCACTGTAAATTCTAAACTGATGTTCTTCCATTATTATTTTACTGACTCCTTTTATGATGAATAAAATTTTGATCGTCAAAGTTTCTAATATCAAACATGGGCTACGACAAAGCATGCAGTAATATGCAGATTAATTCTAGACCAAAAACAAGGAAACATTGACGTAGTTCACTACAAAAGTTAAAAGAGGCTACAAATTTGTAATTACAGCAATCATCCTAGGATAGCTTCTAAAGACAAATCTTGGACATCATGTAAATGTCCAGTTGTGGTATACAAGTCTAGTAGAATAAATTTTTTTTTACAAAGGTCTGTCCACTCACTAAGCGTGATCTGTACAAGGTAAAACAATGCTAAAGTATCCTTCAAAATCTCATACACCCTACTTATTAGAAAATTAGATCAGTAAAATAAAATAAAGCAGCCAAATCTGCTATCAATCTATTATTGCCGCAACTTCCATCTCTGAATATTTCCCCCATTGCCAACAGAAAAAATTCCTCCTGCAATTTTGTTGCAGACCTATAATCACTGATGAATCGACAGATGAACACAATCCCCACAATAAAATAATGCATGGTACTTGCAGGATGCCAACAAGTCACGTTGCCATGGAGCTTGCAGTAACACCTCCACTATCCCTCAAACCTTGAAGGCACATATTCAGTGTCCTCTGTACACTGTCTGCAACCATTCTTAACCTTCCTTGAGTAAGGTCTCCAGTTGAAACCCTACTCACTTCCATTGTACAAGCCACCCTCTGTTTACATTTCTCCCACTCATCGGCACGTAACCAACAAGCTCGTCCTCCATGGCTTCCTTCCATACCAAGGAAGGACACTGTAGGGTTTTCACCAAATGAATATCTCAGCCTTACAGAAACACAATAGGGCAACCAAGCAGCACCACTAGCAGCATTTATATGAGGTATGTGAGCAGGATCAAGAACAACAGTCAATGCAAAATCAACAAAATTATGGAGCCTATCATAGTGGATATTGCTTTTAGAAGCAGATGAATTCTCCGAAGTGTCATCTGCATTGAAACCACTATGATTTTCAAGGCATAATTCAATACGGGGTTTTTGAGAAGGAGCTATTTCCCCACCCTGTGTTTGGGCTAATCCTTTTTTCCATGCTATTAATTTTAAGAATTCTCTTAAAACTGATATTGGCAACGTGAGAAGAGTAATGAATGATGCAACACGAGAAGCATCGTAGGGCTCTGATGCAACACGGCGACTGAAGTAGTCACATATCTCTCCTATTTCAGATTGAGTTAGTTCCTCTTGAGCAGCGTTGGAATTTTGCTACTGTTGCTGCTACTGTTGCTGATGGAAACGCTTCACGCTAAGCACTTGTAGAAGAAGTTAAACTCTGTGGACGCTAACTGTGTTACCAGAGTTCAACTTCTTCTACAAGTGTTGTGTAACTGTGTTACCAGCAGAATATGAGTATTATTAACTATGACACATAAGCTTGAATAATTTTCAAAGGCAAGACAAAACAAGTGTATGATAACAGCAAAATTACCGTTTTGCTAGCTCTTGCTTTTTCAAATCTGGAGGCTTCCCATCAAAAACATAGACTGGCTTTATTCCAGCTTCAAGAAACCTAATTGTACGAGTAAACATACCTTGCAAATAACTAGAAAAAGTAGCCAACACCAACATTCATTTACAAATGAAACTAAATAAAAAATACGCAATAGAAAGATTAAGAAACAGAACTAAATTGGTGTCAAATTTTGTAGCAATTACCTAGTAACTTCACCAGCCTCATTTGTTAACATTTCAGTCCCACTTCTTCCCACCATAATCTGCAGTCAAGCCCAATGAACCACAATCTGTAGAAGTGTAGATTGAGATTTTTTTCCTTCTTTAATAATTTTATATTAGGATAAATTGTCAAAAAAATAAAAAGAAATGAAAATAGAAGCTGGTGAGATAGAAGATGGCCGCTAAAATGAACCACATCTCTACTATAATATGCCATAGAAATCATTAAACAGCTTGTGAGCTACTAGCTTAAGGTGGTTTGTACCCTTTGAAATATTTGTTTCACCTATCTGGTTCTTTTAGCTAGTTGCAAACACGAAAGCAAATTGAAAGACAAAAGAGCGAAAAGCGAGAGAGAGAACAAAAAAAAATAGAAGAAGCAGAGAAAAGAAAGTAAATTCATTTGACACAGTAATAAAATTGAATTAGAACAAGTTACAATGAAAAGTTGAAGATTTCATAGTGAGAAAATTTAAGTGTAAGAAACGACAATTGTATTAATAAATGTAAAGATGACCATAATTGAACTTTACTCCATATGTATTACTCAACTATACAACAACCCAAATACCCCATTCCTCTTCTTCAGTGACTAGAATAGGCACTCTGGGAACCTTCAATCAGACCTCAACATTTAATCAAGCTGAACAATAGCTTGATATGCCAGGTTCTATACAAAAACAGGCCCCAAGTACCTTTGAAATGAAACAGAACAGCAAACAGAGGAAATGACCGAAGAATACCTTAGCAAACAGCAAGCAGAGGAAATGACGAAAGAATAACTCAGCAAACAGCAAACAGAGGAAATGACGGAAGAATACCTACGAGCTATTGGCCGAGATGCAGAAGGATTTGGTGAGATAAGCGAACAAGAATCTGAAGCCGACGAGAGAGCAGTGGACAGAACAGTTGCAGATCGTGTTCTTGCTGGAGAGACGGCAGGGAACACACATGTTACTTAGACATTTTCTAAAATAGGTTATGCAGGATTCAATCTAATTCACAGATTTTGGAATGGTTGAGTTAGAGATTCCATGAGAATAGGGCTTCTGGAGTGGAGAGATTTGGGATTTCAGAAGGTAAGAGATTAGGGATTCAAGGGTGGCGGGTATGCAAAGAGAGGCGGGATTTCTAAATTAGGGCTGCAAAAAAAAGAGGGAAATTTTGGCTTGTTTATATATGAATGGCATAGGTGTAATTTTGAAGATATTGCCAAGGGACACCTATTGAAAGAAGCGGGTTTGACTTTTCAATAATTGACTCTTTTTTTAACAACCGGCAAATAATCAAATTTTAAACTGACATATATAAACAAAATTCTTGTAGTGACTCATCGTATTAGGCAATTAATCTATTTAATCGATCCAAATTAATTTTCTTATCACAATACTTATGATTTTGAGATCGATAACTTACCACTTTTTGACGCTTAGGCATATATCTAGGCCTAAGATGTGAAGGTATAAAAGTATCAACTACTAAACGTTTCATCTCGTCCCATGTTGGAAGTTCTCCTGTTCTTCCTAGATATTTACGCTTAACCATCCAACATTCAAAAGCAAAATCTCTCAGTTGGGTTACACCACAATCAACCATCATATCTTCTGGAAGATCTACACGTACAAATATCGCTACAAACTATCAAACTAGTGAAGAATCCCTTTAACATGACAACGAAAGTTAGAAAGAATAATTTTAATATAAGAACGGCAACGAATCCCATAAAAATCTAAGCATTTATTGAAAGCAATCTCATGTTTCTTACATTCATAGTTGTTTTGACAACCCCAATAAGCCATTGGGATTAAACTGCAAAAGTCAAAGGTATGGAAGGCAGCACAAAAATAGGTTAAACTGTAAATTCTGAGACATTAGAGGACTCCACGAACTCTTCAAAGATTCAGGGGCTGACTGATATTATATAAGCAAGCCTAAAATCTGATTTTTGAAGACTTTCCGATAGAAATTAGCAGTCGGCAAAGCAGAGAAAGTTGACGGGGAGGGGCCAATCTATGACTTGGTGGTGGAGGTGAGACACCACTCACCGGTCGGCGGCAATGAACAGTAATAGCGACAAACAGTTTTTGGGCGTTTTGAGAGGTTTCCGGTGGGATTCTAGTAACGGTGATGAAGGGAAGAATGATGGGGATGGCCCGATATACAATTTGATGTATTCGGTAATGCATGATCCTTCGGTGGCGATTATGAACAGTAACTATGGCGATGAATAGTGCGAACAGTGACTGTGTTTGAGGTTTATGGAATTTAGGATAAATTTTCGTAGAACGATGTTAGGCTTAAATACTAAATTGACGGGAACCTGTAACAAGAACAAACCAAAATCAAATACTCACTCAACAATCACTCACACTCACACACAATCAATCAATAATCCAACAATCTGTCTGAATACTCTTTTAATATATCAAATAATCAATATTTAACAAAATAATAATGAAACCCTACATTTATACAAATCAAGACATATTGGAATTTGATTCAAATTAGGAAAATCAAAATCCCTATTTGAGTCAAAATCCCTAAACTAACAATTTAGGTTTTAATCAAATTAGAAAAAGTCAAGATCTCAAATTAGGAAAAGTCAAAATCCCTAATTAAATTAAAATCCCTAAATCATAAAATTCTTAATTCAATTAAACTTTAAATAACTAAATTATTAAAAAAACTTAATTATCCCTAATGTAAAAATAAACCATGTTGTATCACATTCACATCAAGGATAAGACGCAAGAGGAAACGATTTGTGTAACTAGACACCACCAATCTATATACTAAATGAATCACTCAACAACCATCACCTATCAAATGTAATTCCTAACATTTCCTTCAATAGAAGAGCAAAATCTTAGCTTCATTACCCGCTTCACTCCAAAGAGGAGTGGGTTTCTACAGTCACATGATTCTCTCTCCTTTCATTTACTCCTCTCTAATCATCTCATACTTGTCAAGTTTCCCTACAATAAAACAAATCATCTTCTGGGACACCATGTACTAGCAGAAAAACTTTTCCACGTTCAATGTAAAATTTGCACTAAGAAATTAAACTTGCATATTTTGAATGCTAGAAAAGAAAAAACAAAACTAATTATAAAAATTATATTAAAAAATACAGAATCTTTTTCTACTTATGTTATAAGATTTCCTGCAGAAAGCCCAAGCAATATCGTCATTCCTTTGAGCTACTTGACAAACAGGACATTTCTTTACTAAACTCTTTGTCAACTGAGGCCAGAAACCAATTTTTTCATGTCTAAAATACACAATACAACAAGATAAAACTAAATTTATTCCAATGGTCAATTCACCTGATGCTCGGGACTTTTCCTTCTTCTTGGAAACCTTAACACCCCTCCCCAGATTTAAAGCAAATCCTCAATCCTAATGTGAATAGAATTAAACTCCAAGATCTTTCATACAACCATGACAGAGCTTACAAACGTCCCTAGTGGTTGTTCTTTGCTCTAATAAGAAACTATCTTTTCAAAAAAAAATAAAATAAAAAAAGAAAGCATAAACCATCATAGAAGATCCAACCAAATCTAGTAGACATTTAAAATGAGTTCAATTAAAATTTTTGCAGCCTTAACTTTTCATGTTACGGGAGCTTCTTTTGTGTATTTAAGTACATGGTTATACCAAAAGAAAATCATTCCCAGGACAAAAAAGGGTAATTGAGAACGAGATTTAAACAACTTGAGGTAAATGAGGTTAAAGCCTGGAACTCTATTTATATTCGTTTACACGTTTATCCAATTTACTAAATCATAAATATCACCTGTCTTTGGAACTTGAGTTCATAGAACAGCTGTTCTATCGTGTAATGGAATCTCAATCATGCAAGAATCTTTTGTGCTACCTCAACAAGTTCACAAGTCTGAGAATATGCTAGTGGACCATTGTAGGTCGATGAGCTAACCAGTCTTGGCAGTCCAGTCAAAAGATGGCTTCAGTAGTTCCAAGAAAATGTGATTTCGCCAAGCTAATTAACATCAGTATCAACATGAAACAGTTAGGAGATTGATACCATTCTGATAGGTGAACTAGCATTTCTATAATGTAGCCAAAATACGATCATTCACAAAATTTACATTGTACAATCTTCCAGTGGCTCATTGGATCATATTTGTTCAGATTTAAAAAAATTTGAAAACATGATCAAATATTTACAGAATTCATTACATCAAATTAAGAGGCAGTATTGTGCCAAATGAGCATAAGAACTGCTCATTTATAGCATGGAAGGATAAGATGCTAACCATCTTTCCCTGGAGCCTCCTAAAATGTGAGTTGTTGCTCTCACAGTGATCTAAATGATTTTGAAGTCATATGCTGCTTGGACAATATGTCAGCAATAAGTTGCCGTCCGAATAAGTGCGAGTTTTTGAGAATCAGATTTCTTGTTGATGAATCAACAACATAACCTTGACCTGACATCCACCGTAGCAATTGGAGAAGCAGTTCTTTCTTCTCCGGTTCCGCAATATAGCGTGATATGGCCATATGAAATAATCCCTACATTAAAAGAGGAAAAACAACATAAAATGAAGGATCCAAAAGTCTAAGCTGCAGAACTTTGAGAATTTGGATCAGTGTGTGTTAACTGTGTACAAATGCTCAAGAGCATCCATGTGCGTGTCCTCATGTGAATGCAAGGAGAGAGCCATGTAAAATGACTTGATAAAATAACTCAGATATCAATCAAGCAGAAAGTTGCACTTCATGATGGCAATAAAGCAGCAGGTCACAAAAAGGGAAACGCTTGATTGAGAACTAAAAGGCCTTTTCTCCCTTCACTTATTACTTCTAGCATAACACCAGTACAGTCCAACTGAAGGGCCAAATGCAGTGGAGTGAGAATGGAGCATATTAAAAGAGGGAAAAAGTAGAAACATATTTTTTTTCTCTTTAAATGCTTCTAGATATTTAAAGAAAATTTCTAGAATCCCCACAATCATGCCTGCAACGGGTTTTCCAGTGAGTGGCATGTTTATTGAATATATGAAATCTGTGTAAAGCCAAGCCACCTAAGACGCTCTACATGGCTGATTTAAAAAGATTCAACATTTTTCAAACTAAAATGGTGAGGTTACTTTTTAAAAAAGAAAAAAAGAAAAAAAAAAGCTATCAATCAAATGGACAAATCACTTCATCAGGATGTATCATGATCCACAGTCACCTTAGTGCATCCAATCTATAACAGTGATCAACAGTGCCCAGCATGCTCCATAAGTCTAGTAATGAAACTGTGAACTCATGCTAGAGGCCCAAGTCTACATGGAAGTTTCTCAGTTCAATAAAACTCATAAAAATGTCACTTTGGGTTAAAAGTCTCCAATGATTCAATAGCCTTGATCCCTTACCTCATCAATCCTATAGCCAGAACCATGCACAACTTTCATTACATCGTTAACCATGTTAATGTTCCCCAGCCTTACAAATGCAGATGCAAATTTCTTTATAGCGGGACGAGAGATCGACCCTGCATTGTCCTGCAAATAAAATAATATTACAGATGGAATAATAATAGATCTTAGAAGCTTTAAAACAATATAGCATACCTTAACTACTATGTAAGCATCTTTGAGAAGCCTTCCAGCTATTAAAATGTGCAGAATTTTCTCATTAAGAGCTTTGCACATCGTTCTTTTGTTATATCTCAATATATTATAGACAGAGAGTGCTTCTGAGTGGGCTCTGATTTTACCAAGATGAAAAATTAAAGAGGAACAAATCTCCTGTAAAATAATGGATGATACTAATATCAGTCTCTAACTTCAACTCTATTCAAAAGCATCTTATGTACCCCATTTTCTATAGTTGTCGAAAACTGGATGTGCATAGGACAATTGAACTAGGTACCAAAAAAAAAAAAAAAAGAAATTGCCCAAAATGAGAGGAATGGAGTTGCAGGCATAATATTGTTAAATTGAAAGCAAAATGAATTTGATGACAACAAAAGAAGCTCAATGGTGATAAAACCATACTAATCAAGAAAGAGAAGCTCATTGGAAAACATTCAAACTGCATCATCACCTTCATCCTCAAAAATCTAACTCAAAAGACTTAATTGTTTTCCATTCAATCTTTTAAATGAATGAATCTCCTTCATGATAAAATGAATGCGAAAAAAACTTGCCCTCATTCATAAAATGATAGAAGTATCAGCTGCAAGATTGTGTTTCATTGTACTCTCTAAAGCTATCCGTGTTACTATGATGTTTTAGAGCACTTACTATTAAAAAAAATTAAAAAGAAGGAATAATGATAAAATTGAATATAAATGTCACAAGACTAATGGACAAAAGACACCTATAGACTAATAATAATGGACAAGACAAGCAAAACATCCTACTTTCTCTTATTAATTATTACGAAAGCTATTATAATTTCAATAGGAACTTTTTATGCAGCATATTTAACTTATCCACATAGTACACAAACAGACAGCTTGCAGGGAAACTTTCCCTTGACCATATTTACGACTCAAAAGTCATTGTTAATATAGGCTTCTAGAAATTATTACCATACCTCCTCCAGTTGATGGCCTTTACCATGCATGTCCTCCATGGTCCGGTAAGCAAGCAGATATAATTTTTCCTTACAGAAATATTTTATTAGAATATGAAAAGTATTATAGTCAGGAGTGATTGATAATTCATCCATTTTCCTCATAACATGCATCACACTCTCCATTTCACCAGCTCTGCAGTAGGCACAAAGCATCGTATTTAACAAAACCAAGTCGTATTTGTCAAACTTTCCTTCGAAATCCCTAGCCAACTGCTTTGCCTCTTCAAAAAGCCCACCTCGGCAGAATGCTGAAATCATGATACTATGGGCATATCCATCTGCATGTAGAACAAAAATTAATTTAGCAAATTACACAAATATATAGCTTCACAACAGCAATCCTTGTTTGTACAGAGATCACAGCGTACCACTCTACTCTGAATTCAAATCAAAAGGGCCCGTCAAGGAATATCTTTTATGGCTTAAGCCCTCTAGTACAGTAATACTAATCTTGGCCCTAGCAGTCAATCAAGCTTATCAGAGCTTTATAACTAAGATTCAATTAGTTTCTTTTCCTTTAAGGGAATGATTTTGAACTTAATTTCATGAGTGTTCCATGTTCTATAACATGGAACTGAAATTGATACGTCCACTTCGCTGCATACCTAGTCACCAATGTTAGACTAAACCAATTTCATGTTAAAGAGAAGGATTAACATCTAATGGGAAATATACCAGATTCCACACATTTTTCCTGCAATTCCAAAAAAATTGCTCTTGCTTCATCTAAACGTCCAGCCTTAGCAAGACCATCCATCAATAAACAATATGGCATCTGCAAAATTATTTGTATAAATAAGCTGCCAAATTGTGTTTACCAAATAAAATAAATAGAAAAGATAAAAGGAAGATAATCAACAAAATATGTAGCTGTTAACGTTGTAACAACCTACAAGAACTGAGACAATGTTATTTGGTATAACTACATGAATGAATTCACAGGAACTGCAAGCAAAATCATTATGAACAAATGCAAAAAATTCCCTATCCGCATGAATAGCTGCCAGGAAAATGTTTTGGACTTACAATGATACATGTTTCTCACCCATATATCTTAAAAAACATTATTTTAAAGAAATTTATAAAGGGGTACAAGCTTGATAGTTAAGATCAAATAAACAATCTATGAATAATAAAACAAGCCTTTCTTCTATAATAGAGACCTAAAATAGATCTCATTAAAGCATGAATGAAACATTACATTTTGAACAAGCTGAGCCTCAAGCCAATTGGTAAGCTCATTTCTTAGTGTGAATTTCCGATAAGCTTAACAGACACCTGCGATGATTCTTGTGTCAATGAGCAACACCTTTTAGTCTTAATTACACTTTTAAAGATGACTATCATATCATCAACAAGACTGACAATGTGGACTTTGATCACCTATAAGTAAAAGAGATCAAAGTCAGCAATGTACCTCATCTTTTGCATAGCCTAAAGCATCCAACTCAGTTAATAGCTCCCTTGATTTTTCAAACAAAGCTCCTCTAACATATACCTTAAGTAAAGTTGTCAGTATTACCTGCAAGCATTTGCAGAATAAATCAAACAACATCATCGTTATAGCCTTCACAGGAGTTTAAATAAAAATAAAGAATAAGAAAAAAGCAAACAAAATAAAATGGACCAAGAAACACATTTACAGTATATACCAATCAAGCTAAGATTGGAGCTTTACATATTAACCAGGGAAAAGAAAAAGAAAGAAAATCATTACTCTATGACCATTCTTTGAAGATACATATGAGACTAGATTCAGGTAAAAATAATGACAGAGCACACCGATTGATTCATCCACATTAATCACTTATAGCATACAACACAATTAGAAGGATTTCAACCAAAAGAAAAGGAAATTTTGGGGCAGTAAACAGAACTGAATCCTCAGAGAAAATGGATAACCTACAATAATGATAAGCAACCCCATCTACGTGATCTGTCTTAACATTTTCCTCTTCCACCTATAAAACAGAGATTAATGCACAGGGAGAAGTGCTTCGCCAAACTTATTTGAAAAATATAAAGTTGATGCCAACCACAATATAAGCCTCAAGTAGCACAAAATTAATGAGGAAACCTCGCTAGCTCATGTCTATCTCAGAAGAGTCCTTGTAAAGATGCAAATTTCAAGTTTAAAAATTCACATGGTTTTAGCAATGCCAGTGTAAAACCAACACTTTTACCCCAAGTGCTGATTAGATCAGTTTGATATATATTGAATTCTAAGCGATTTGTAGTCTAGTTTCGGTTATAAATTAGGGTAGCATCTTTCCTAAACTCTTACCACTTCATAATATATGCGATAAGCAATCACTTGACATAAAATTTAAGATGATAGTAAGAGACAAACAGTATTTAGTTCTAGCATAACATCTTCATGTGTACACCACATGAACATAATATTAACAACATCACCCATTCAACAACCACATGGGAAGAAAAAAAAAAAAAGACACACACATTATAATTTAATTATGCACTGCCAATGCCATAGTAGAACACCGTGCAAAAGTAACAAGACTAATTTACTGCATTTGGAACCTTTTATTCACAGCTCATCCACACAAAGCATGCAATTAATAATAACTACATACATAGCACTCTGACATTTTCTTAATCATAATGACAAGATAAACATGAAACAAACCTTATTTGGTACTAACCCTGAAGATTTCATTTCTTGCACCAACTCATCAGCCCTCCTGTAGTTTCCACTTGATGAGAAAGCATTGAGTAGCGAGCTATAGTGATATTCGTTAGGTGAATGACCTTCATCCTTCATGCGGTTAAAATAGTTCTGCGCTTCATCACACAGATTATTCGAAGCACAAACAGCCAAAAGTATCCCATACATCACACTGTCCATTTGTAGCCCATTGTATTCCAGCTCGTGAACCAGATCTAATGCCTTAGAATAGCCATGTTTGATTTTGATGCAACCTGAAAGCAGCTAAGGATGACAAGGGACAAGAAAAGTGAGATCAGTTAAAGAATTAAAAGACAATAAATGGCATTATTTGTAACAATATCAAATTATATAATGTGTTCAAACTGGTATACTGTATTATATGTAACAGCATCCGGTCTCAGACCATTCTGCTTCATTTTATCAAATAATTTGATGCTGCTATCAAGCCTTCCATTCCTGACCAGACAATTAAGAATGGAGTTACATATGAAGACATTAGTTTTGGCTGATTCATCTGGAATATTGTTGTAGATTTCTAGTGCCTTTAGGGGGTTGAGGCTTTTCCCTAGGAACTTGATATAACTGCTATAAGAAGAAACACTGGTCTTCCCATGTTGTTGCATCCAGTCAAAGAGCTGCAACAATGCCAAGAAGATTGTAAATAACAGCAAAAATTATAAACATCATTCTACTCAGCAAGGAAGAAGAAATATCCATTTTAACAGAAAAGAACAAGAGTCCCCGCCTACACATGTAGAGAATAGAAGAGAGAGAGAGAGAGAGAGAGAGAGAGAGAGAGAGGGCACTTAAACACAGTAGTCAATTCCCAACCGAAAGAGTAACATGTTTCTGATTTGATATTTCTAAGAAATGGTTGTTTCTGACATAATGTCATAACAAGCCACAAATTTGGTTGATGCAATTGTGAAGAGAATGTAATGTAGTTTTATATGTCTCTTTGATGATGTTTTCATATGCCTTAGGTATTGAACTGAAGTAAGTTGGTTAACACAACAAAAAGGAACAGAGCAAAAATTCAGTGTAGAGACAAAAGCAAAGATACAAAGCCTTTTAGAATACTGACACTAAATTCAGAGCCAAAAATGAGCAAATAACGACTTTGTAGAAGGATGGTTCTCTAGGTACACAAAAGACAAATTAGAAACTGACAAATAGAAAGGCGGTAAACTCACTGAAACAGAGGGAAAGAGACATTTCCCCCCAAAATCATAATAAGTAAAAGTTTTTCTGATTCAAAATTTTTTTGGATCATATGAAGAACACATCTATACGAAAACATACCGATGTTTAAATTTACAATTACTGAATCAATTTAGTAAATGTAAACTCACAAGTCCTACATATTTAACAATCAAAAGTATCTATTGTGCATATCAAAAAGAAAAGTAACGTGGCTTTTTAGATGTAAAACCTGAGAAAGATGCTGCCATTTGTTTAGTTCACCAAAGTGCCTCAAAATAGCGTTCAAATCTTGCACTTTCAAAATCCCTCCGAATCTGTAATATAAGGCTGAATGAAAACCAGAATATCACGATTCAACCTAATTATAGATCTTCTCATGAGCACTGAAGTCAAGCAAAGGATATTAATCAGGGGTACTCAATGAAGTTACCATTGTTATATTCTTGTATTTGGTAATCTATACCATATAGCATATGTCAAAGATATTATAAATAAGACTGCTAGTGAGGTTGGAAAGTCATCCACAATTAGAAAACGAAAAAATGGCACAGCCTCTCCCATGTAGTTTCAACCATTTCAGAACTGGAAATAAGTGCTTTGTGCTAAAAGCAATCTTCTACACTCTACGGAACATTTGAAAGGAACAAAGAGACTTTTAGTAAAAGAATAGTTGACATATAAACTGGAATACAGTCCACATCTAGAACTAAATCCGCAAAATACTAAAAGCTTACATTTATCCCAACAAAACCATAAATATAATTATAATACATCTTAAGTAGGCAGAAGAAAATTCCCAATCATCCAATTACAGGTTAAATTTTATATATATATATATATATATATAGAGAGAGAGAGAGAGAGAGAGAGAGGAGAAATTTAGGGCCTCTGCTTTGTGATTTAGATATAATTCGTAAAATATTAAGAGACAATGCAAAAACTTGAGTTGAATTATCAATAGTTAAAATCCAAAAATAATGTGTTTAGTATAGTATCCAATACTGTTTTCAACTATGTCAAAAAAAAAAAATCACTTTTGTTTTGAGTTTTCAACTTTTACACTCGGTTTAAAATTGTTTTCAGAATTATTTCAACTAAATGCATTATCGTCAACATATTGTGTGAGGAAGAGAATTTATCCAAATTCTGAATTAGCCATTCAAAACCAATGGACTGCATCAAACACATAACATAACAAGCAATCAAATTTACGCCATAACGTCCAAATTTTGCCAGAAAATCAACCAACCCTGTAACAGAACCCAACTCAAGTCTCGGCACTTACTACTCAGGTAGCACAAGAATCCATCACACATCACAAAACAAGCACAAAATATAGATAAAAACACGAAGAAACAAGATATGGGTATTGGCTAAAAGAAGACCTTTGGAGAGAGAAGTTCAAGTCAGAGGACTGCTGAACTTCAAGAACAGCAGATTTTCTCGCGAAATACGAGCCAGTTTTGTGCTTTGTACGAGCTGTTTTGACTGCGGCAGCTGACGGTGGCGGTGGTTGTGGTGGTTCAGCATGAGTTTGTTTATTGAAAACAACACTTCTTGTGGCTGTTGTTGGTGCAGTTGCAGAGGCGATGAGTTGGGAGCTGGTGGGTCTCGTAGGGGGAAGGGACACAGAAGGAATTGCAGGAAAAGAGGAAGATAATATCTGAGGAATTGTAGCAGTAAGGTGTACTGATATCTCCATTTTCGGCCGAGTGTTCTGAAGAAGTGATAACATGACAAGCTTTTGCTTTGTTATTAGAATATAAGAGCTCCTTTGAATAATTTTGGATGGGGCAAGTTTCACCAAATAACCCATGCTCTCTCTCCGTTGCCTTTATCTAACCCCAATTTTATTTTTAACTAATTTAACCCTATTCATGAACGAAAGTAAAATTATACCTTAAAAGTTTACAAAATAACAAAATTATCAAAGCCATAGTCCCTGCAAAGTCTGAATCGTGAGCTTTCGTGCAGGCAAAATCCAATTTCTCGTTTCTCGTTTCTCGTTTCGCAATCAACCGTGAAACGTGGGATATTTTTTTAAATAACCCTTTTTGGAGTCAACTTTGTAAATGTATCTCGTATTTCAATTTTATATATATGTAACCCTTTTTTCGTGTAAAAAGATATAATTATCCTTTTAGATTTATAAATGCAAGCCAAAGCAACATATACCGGGATATAAGCTTTGAATTGTTGAAGAGATGGATGTCATTCTTTGCACAACGCCTGGACCCGATTTCTAGCTTCTTGAAACATGCAACCTCACAACTGTAAGTCTATTTAACAATAGATCAACGTTGTTGTTTTCTTGTATTGTGTAGTTTGAATTTGTGGGAGATTGTTATTTCTGCCAAAAATGAGAAAGAAAACGAAACTATTTGTGGGTTTTATATGAGATTGTTTGTTTGTTGGTTTTTGGTCTCTTTGAATTCAACGATCTTTCTTGCAATCGCTTACAAAGTTTGTCGCTTAAACCCTCGAATCCAATCATCCTCTTCTTCTCTTACAATTTGTAATGCAACAAAATGCAGAGACTCTGCATCAAGCTTCGGTCTCTAACCCTACTAGTACAATCAACCCAAAGTCTCCTCCTCTCGTCACCTCTTCCACTCTTCTTCACCCATTCACCAGCCCTTTCGCCCTTTTCCCTTTTCAAGCAAATGGGGTTCGAGCCCACTTTTCAATAACCCATCTTCACGAACAACCCATCGTTGTTCTCCCTTATCCGTTGCCTCTCTCTATAAGTTTATATTTCTTTATAACTATTTTGTTTTGCTTGTTGAGTTACTGCAAAGTGTGAAATGTTATTGAATCTAAGAGAAATTTAGGAATTATGGGAGAGATTTCTTTGTTTATATAATTATCCAGTTAGTTGATCCATGTTTATTCATTTTATTTTCAGTGCATTAACACCAAAAAACGAAAAACAAAAATACAAATTAAAAAAAAATTATCTGGCTAGTTAGGAGTTGTATTAAGTTTCATACTTCAAAATGTTGGACTATTAAGTAATGGGTTGCTTTCAGCAACGAAATGGAATGGGAATTGTGCATCTTCTTTTGGTGTTGAATTTTGAGTGCCTTATTATTGTTATTATTGCTGTGAGGTTGTATTGTATCTGTTATTGTTTCATTGAGAGCTTTATGTTTTGTTTTGTGCATAGTTAGTTCAAGTGCGCCATGTATCGTTAAGGGAGCGCAAAAAGAAGAGGAAGCCAATGACTTCAGTTACATCTAAAGTGAAGAAAATTAATATGAAGTCATATTCGTAGGTTTACATTATTTTATGGTTGAACACACAGTCTGATGTATTTCATAATGCTATCTTTTACATTTGGTGGATAGTAAGTGTGAAGTTTTTCTGATCAAGTCTTACAAGTCCAGTTTTAGAACGCTGAATGATGGGAATATACGTCACTGGCATGAAGGCAAAAACCACAATGCACATGTGAAGGTATGATTTCTTTTTTTTTTTTTTAAACAATTACGGCAATTTTTTCCTCTGCTAGAATCATGAAGAAATGTGCTCTTAATGGTATTATCTACTTGCAATTCGTTGGTTTTCTTTTCGCTCTTATGCCAGCTATTGATGAGTAATGAGTTGAGCCCTTTATGCATATAGCATTCGTTTTTACTCATTTCTGATGCCTATTGAGAGGGTTTATGATGCATGTCCCTATGGCAGATGTTCTGTCTTTTTACCCTTGAGGCTTCGTGATAGACTTGCTGATCGGAACACCATAATTCTAGAGTATGTTAGGTGATTAGATAGAGATCAAGTTTGGTACTATCGGTAGCATGTCCTAACACCAATTACTAATATGGTAGATTGTCTGGATGTTGTTGAAGATACCAAAGTTTGGCCATATGACAATTTGAATATATCACATATTGGTTTACCCAATTTCAAAGAGATTGAGGCAAGCTGCCCTTATTGAGAGGAAGCATAGCAAGTGTATTTGCTGCTATTGGCTAGATGCAATAATTAAATACTTAAGGCACATATGGGAGGGCAGATTATGTGGCAGGACTACAGACATAGACCCATATTTGGGTGTTCCATTTGGAACTTGACTACGAGTCTCATTCTCTGAAAATAATCCCATGTCCATGTGAGAGATGGATCAAGGCACAACCATTTCTTTACCAAGATTATCTTGAACCATGATGAGATGAGCGAAAATTCTACACTTCCACTGCTGTATTATAGGAGGGGTAGGTGGCATCCATTAAAAAAGTATTGGAGATTGTCTTTAAGTCCTGATATTAAAAAAAGGACATTTTCCTGTTTCCTTTTACTAAAGATGCAATTTTGATCTATGACTTCTTGCACAATATAAATGTCTTTTAACAAACTCCTTTCTCTCACTTGATAATCGTTTTAAGTCCATATTTAGGTGAATGGATTTATTTTTCTTGCCTGCCATGGTCCTAGTGTGTTTTGCTAATATATTAGTTTTTCAAACTTGGCTCTCTGTGGAAACATCAAGAGAAAACACACACATGTGATAGGAAGTCTATCTTTTGTTTTTTAAGACTAAATAATTTCTTGGAAGTAGAATTTCATTGCTGCACTCAATTTTTTTCGCTTTATTTTTTATAATTTGTATTTCAGTTGTGCTGTTAAATTCTATTTTAGTATTCATATCCTTCATCTGCATCATGAATGTTAGTGTTCCTTGTTATTATTAGGCAAGTAATCAGAATTGTGCTACTTCAAAATGGTATGAAAATGTTCAAGTTATGCTCTAAAAATGCATTGGAATTGGCTACTTTTTTAAACTGAGGCAATGAACACTTTTTGGATTCGGAATACAGTTAGGCTTTGCTTCCTTTTAAAGATGCACATATTATATTACCTCTTCTAATAATAATCATGCTTTTTGTGGAAATTGGAAAGTACGGAGTCTTGGAGAAGAGATTGTCTTAACTTGCAATTTAGGAAATCTGTTGTTTAATGCAGTCAAAAAAATCAAAGAGGAGACTCCGGCAACCTGCAATGGTCCCTGCAGCTTATGCTAAGGTGATGAAGAAACTGAACTTTTGTGGTTGAAAGTCCCCTAAACTCCACTGCAGTCGCTTCCATAGTGTTCACCTCTTTTTCTCCGTTTGTGCTCGCCTACCATTACACTCAAACACCTCTCTGCTTGTAACATACAAGTGATTTTGTAGCTGGGAGATTGCATTTTTTATGGGGTAGTGGACATAGTAATCTTCATTCATTTAATGACTATTTTGGGCAAGTGAAAGTTGATACTTGATCCTTTCAAATGTTGTTACTAGTTCTGGTTAAGGATCCCTATCTTCATGGATTGTTTAGCTTATTTTTACTTGGTGATTGGTTTTTGAATAAAATAGCTGGAGAAATTAATTAGTTTAAACAAAATTTTATTGTTAATTAACGCTTTAAAAGATTTAACAAGATGATCCAAGTTTGTTGATTTGTTAAGAGACTGGATTGGATCTAATGTAGTTTTGCCTGCCTAGTTATATTCCAAATAGTGAATGAGCATACACCCTTGATGAAAATGGATGGTTAATTGCATACCAATTTGATAAATCTATCCATTCACTCTCCATTTTACTATTAATCTAGATTATGGTATTCTTGAAATTATGTTTGATATTCCACTTTGACAATTAATCTTTTGAAATTTTGAAATTTATGACCTTATCTAATTTTACTCTCTGCTTGCTTCTACAATGGAAAAATGAAAAAGGATATTACAAGAATTTTTATTTAGATATTTTATTACTATCTCCATAATAACATAACAACAAATAAGAGAGATTCATAATTTTTATTCCAAAATGAGTAAAGTTTACTTCGGTTAGTCATTTATGAAGTTTAGAATAATTTCACTCTCTATCCTAAATAAAGTGTTAGTGCAAGTGTCCATCGTGCAAAAATGTAAATTTGAAATTTTGCACGACCAGGTCATGCAACCGACATGACCAAGTCGTGCGGTAAATGAGAGCTTAATATTATCACAGAATTTTGCACAACCTAGTCGTATCAAAGTGAAATCTAGAATTTTACACGACTAGATCGTGTAGTAAATGAGAACTGATAGAAATATCACCATTTTTTGCACGACTTAGTCGTACAGTATTTTTGAACATCAAAATATCACTATTTTTTCAATTTTACGAACCATTTGTGCAGGAATTGTCAATGACATTATAAATTCACACTATTGTTTCGCATGACTAGGTCGTGTGAGTTCACGACCCATTCGTGCGAAAGATGACTTATGGAATTTTGCAAAAATGGGTTCTTATACATCCATTCATGGCTTAGAAATGGTAAAATAGGCCAAACAATTGCTTCCAATAATTTCTTTAAATTTCCTTATAATCTTTATCATTTTTTGTAATGGTAGAGTATGACGTCATGTTATTTGCTCGCGATTTGAATTGCCTTCACCGTTGGTAATCATTAGTTGCTTGGTGATGAATAATTTTGCAAGAGAAAAAGAAAAAAACATGCACATATTTGTCTAATGGATACTACTATTCAAGTAGTTATGCATCGATGCTAACATGCTAAAATAAGCAAGGTTATTAGAACGCAATTACTCATTCACTTGAATCAAAGATATATCCAAAAGAATATTACATACATTGGAAGAGTTCTAAGAACATGATATATGTTAGGTACTGGATAGAGTATGAACAAAATAAAAAAATGGTACATTTTGTTATGGTCTGGAAAAAAGGAAATGTCACCATGGTTGAACAACTCATTTCCATGATCTTATATTACGGGTGGCAATTCGTGTCGTGTCGTGTCACCCATTTAATTATTCGTGTCAAGACATTAAACCCGGATCCGACACGGTTATTAAACGTGTTACCCACGTGTTGTAATCGTGTCATATTTAATTCACATAATTTACTTAATTATTTAACCTAGTTATACATAATATATTATATTATATATATTTATATCAATTAAAATTATTTTTATAATATAAACAATTGTTAGTATAAAATATTATTAAAATCATTAAAATTTATTATTTTGTAAATTAATTTATTTTATAATATAAAATTTTCAGTTTTATAATACATATGTTGCAAGTAGATAATAATTTATATCATTAAATGAACTTACATATTAAGGATAGACAAAATGTGTTTAACCATTCGTGTCATTAAACGGGTTAGCGTGTTGAAACCCCTCAACACGAATCCGACCCATTTATTAATCGTGTTCGTGTCGCATTCATGTCATGTTCGCGTGTCATGACCCAAATTGCCACCCCTATCTTATATCAAATATATTTGTAGTTAACTCCTTCCTATAATATCGAGCATGTTCTGCATAACATATATCTTCTATCGACTCACCAATAATCAGACAATGTAGGTACAATATAACAAAAACTCCACAACCTCCACTGAAAAGTAAAAAAAAAAAAAAAAACAGAATGATTAGTTGTTTGTTCATGATAACTTATGTAAAAAGAAACAACTTTGTTGATTATTAAAATAACACCTTATGTGTTGTTGGGGATCACCTTGAACTCAAATCATCGATCATGGATCTGTACCACCACCATTGTTCACATCGATGGCCTTTAGCAATAAAAGAACCATATGTTCATATGACTTCATTTGACATTGAAATTCATCATCCGCATATAGATTATGGTCCGAATCAGGGAAGGTTCTCCACTTTAAAAATTTATTTTCGAATAAATTTTTTTCTCTTAACTTAAGAATAAATTTTCAATAAATAATTTATTGAGTAAATTTCATTTACTGTTTTTAAGTGTTGCTCAAATAAATAATATCATTTTCTCCTTTGGCAAATTAAGACAAATTTGAGCGTTGAAGTTTGCAATCTTGACAATTTGTAACCTTTTCTTAGAGCCACACAGTAAGGGACTTGCTGGAGGACTTCTCCAATAATGTAAATTTCAAATTTGAAATATGAAATTTTGCACGATTGGGTCATGCAGGTCGTGCAATAAATGAGAGCTTAATATTATCATGAAATTTTGCGTGATTTAGTCGTGCAAGAAAGTGAAATCTGGAATTTTGCACAAATAGGTCATGTCGATGGCACGACCTAGTCGTGCAATAAATGAGAACATGATAAAAGTATCACTATTTTTTACACGACCTACCAGCACGACTCAATCATGCCATGATGTGGCTGATTTTGTTATATTGTTATTTTTCCAAGCATTATGGATATTTTAGTTTTTTCACTTTAAAAAAGGGGTCAAAAATGTTCAAATTTAAAAAAGGGGTCACAAATATAAAGTGTAATAGACAGGGGGTCATTTGCTGAAAATTGGCCATGAAACGTCTTCTCTATCTCAGCTGACCATGAAATCACTGCAAATTTGTTTTTACTGCAAATGCAATTGTTGCTATTTACTCTCTCTTCCAAATGGGCGTCTCCATTTGGGAAATCTCCAGAGGAACTACTTTCTTCCCCGAAATTTTACAAGTCTGGTTTGATTTCGACCATGATCAGGTCTAATTTCTTTAGTTTAATGAAGATTATTAAAATCTTATGGCTTTGTGTTCGTAATTTTCTTCTTAATTTTAAACCTAAAATTTTGGATTTTCTTTTTTCAAAAAATTTTTCTTTTACAGGTCTTTGCGTGTCTTTTGTCTTTGGTGGACTTGGCGGGGATAGCACTGGGGAGGACATTAAGGGCATGTTTGATGCGTGACACTGTATAGTACTATTTTATAACATTATATTAAATATTAATACACGTATTTGGTGCTAATTTAGCATAGTATTAATTAATATAAAGTACAACCCTTAAATGTATCAACATTGTATTAAATTATGTAGAGTTAATCTAT
Organism: Boswellia sacra; assembly: GCA_013180625.2. Classification (NCBI taxonomy): domain Eukaryota; kingdom Viridiplantae; phylum Streptophyta; class Magnoliopsida; order Sapindales; family Burseraceae; genus Boswellia; species Boswellia sacra. The sequence continues at coordinate 29,132 of SNVD02003583.1, forward strand.
GACATTAGCATTATATTGTATAACACTAATAAAAATGTCAAAATTATCCCTATAAAATTCTATATATCCAACAATATCGTCTAATTTTTAATATTTTTAAAATAAATAAAGATGTATTTGATAGATAAATTATAAAATGAAATTTGTTTTAAAATTTATTTTCTAAAAATAAAGAAGGGATAAAGGGAGTCACCGCCCCTACTGGATGATACCAGAGTTCCCCTGTCTCCGTTGGACTAATTGACACTTATCATGCCATCCTAAACTCAAATTGTCTAATAGGTCCAGTGGGGGCATTAGACCCCAAGTAATTTGTTCAATAATTAGCAACTGTTCAATAAATTACTAAATAACTAATTTTATAAATAAACTAAAAATATATTTATACTTTGCATATCTTTTTTGAAAAAAAAAATCTTACTTTTTTGTACAAATTAATACAATACATGAGTATACCAAACACTATATAATTTTGACATAACATTATTTTTAGTACTATACAATGCTATATTATATAATAAATACTATACTATACTATATAATGTCGCATATCAAATATACCCTGAAAGACACAGACAGTGAAGGAAAAAGGAAGAAATTAAATAGAGAAACCTAATTTACCTCCTGAAACTGAAACTCCCAATGGATGTTAGTTCCACCGCCACTTCACCTCTTGTTCTATCTTCCTCTATATCTTTTCAGCATCACGAAATTAATGTCTAGTTATAAATGGTATAGAAACCTAGATTAGTTGAAGCAATCAAAGTAGAGACCCTACATCCATGCTTTTCCTCGCATATAATCAAGCTTACATCCACGGGCATCTAATCGGTACTCACTAAGTTGTTTCAGATTACAAGCTACTCGGATTTATAGTAGTAGAAATCGTTTCTCACTCACTCACCTTTCTTTGTAACCTTATGTTCCCTCCAAGATCTCCAAACTTAGTAAATCAACTTTCTAATCTTGATGCACTTCACTATCCAACGGATCAAGATCCTTCTTGACTGTTAAACACTTACTCAATAATACTCAACAAAGATAAAACTCAATAAAGTCATCTACACTTTTTCAGTTATGAATATTGTAACTACACTATTTAAAAGAGACATAACCACAGTACCAGATATAAACTTCATAAATAATAGTCATTAAAAGAATCAACTCCTTTAAGCTCCACAAAATCTAACACACCATAAAAGCTTGTAGCTTCAACAAACACAGGTGTGACGGATGCACTAATGCTTTACTCTCTACATGTTTAAGCGTAATGATCTCCATAAGCTTTGACATCGTCTATATATAGTGGTTACTTTCCTTGCTACCTTCAGTTTACTTTAATGCTTTTCAAGTCTGCATGCAACCTATAATTAGAAAATAATCTTCAGTTTAGGATATTCATTAATATATAGTTACACATCCAGTATCAATGCATATTGCATGAGGTTTTTTAATAAGCTTTCCAAAACCAAATTAGGATAATATGTCTTCTTCCCAGATTAGTATCATCGTTCCTAACTAAGGCAGTTTTATAAATCCTTACGAAAATAGGAAATCAATTATTCAGCATTCTTAGTGTGTAAGGATTTCTAAAATCTTTAAATATCTATAAATCTGGAATGCTTAGGAAATAGATCATATTAGGATATTCAATAATGCATCAACATAACGAACTTTCCCGAAGCAAGATTAAATAAAAACTTTCCAAACATAGAGCAAGAATTTGGAAAATAATAGACAGTTGAATCTTTCTTAACTTGTGTAGTAGAATTGGAAAGAATTGAAATAGGAAAACAAAAATTTAGTGTTCTTGTTTTTCTCAAAATTGCCAACACAATAGTGACATGTGGTATGACCAATCCTGGACCCAACAAAGTGAAAACAAAAAAAAAAACAAACAAACAAACGGCCCCTCAGTCATGACTTGACATGCAAACATGACTTGATAGGACATAGAAATTAGTGGGTTTGGGTTTGCCTTAATCGTGTTCGTATCGAAATTTTCAACCCTTCTAATAATTATGTCATATTCATGTTAAGGGTCTGTACCCATGCTTGACACAAATCTATTTACGGCACGATTAACACGAATACAAATTAAAACACATTTGACATAATAAAATGATTATTGACACGAATACAAAATAATTTTAAATTACTAAACCTAAGGCTAGAAAAAAAAGAAAAAATCCTAATTTCTAAAGAATATTTAAGTCATATAACAAAATCAAAATTCAAAAAACTAATTTTCAAGTGCACTCGTCAAAGTAGACTTTTATATTTATATTTCATTTAAAGTTTGTATAAGACTTGATATTTAATGGACTTTTATTGTGTTGTGAATGGATTTTGTATATTTTCTTATTATTGATTTTTCATTTAAAAATAGTTTGTAATGTTAAACGTGTCATAATCATGTCAAATATGTAAGCATGTTATAATCGTGTTAAATGTGTAAATCGTGTCAACATGTCATAAATGTGTTAAACATGTCGTGTCAATCGTGTAAACGTGTTATGATTATACTATGCAGGTCGTGTTTGTGTCTAACACAAAAATGATCCTTTATTATTCGTGCTACGTGTCATGTAGTGCTTGTGTTTGACCAATCTTTGTCGTGTCTTAACTTGACACAACATGAACCCAACCTGCAAACATAAACCGACACCCCTAATCACAACCTTGTAGAACAACAGTAATATTAAACCTATAACTCATTTACAGGCAATATTTTCTTACAAGTAGAGCTGGCAAAATATTAGTGGATAAATAATTATCGTGTCATATAATTTAACCTCATTTATTTATTTTTATTTTTTACTCATCCAGTGATATTTTGCCAATAAGATTGATTATAGATAAGTTATAAGTGTGAAATTACTCGTAAAGAAATGAGGTAAATATTAGATAAGAATATGATCCTAAAAATTTAAGATTAATTAATTACTTTGAGTACTCTTTCCAACACCAAAACTATTCATAAATGAAAACCTTTTTTTCACATTGAATATAAGCTACCAAATGCAAAGAAGAGTTCTAATTGGAGACTTCCAAAGAAGATTTGGACAAACAAAAGCCCATGTGGTGTGAGACCTAGTTACTTCTCTTGTGAGTAACCTACAAAAAATGCGTCGCAACTCAACGGTTCTTTAATCAATAATAAATACTTATCTTTCTTGTTCTTTTGTTTGTCAAAAAATTATTTGACAAACATGGGTGGCACACCCTACATGCAGAAAGCATGTTTTGCATTTGTTACAGTGTAAATTTATAATCCGAAGGAACTCGTTAAGCAAAAATTTCTCTCTCTCACTTTTAAACTTCCGAAACCATCGATTTCATTTGTTTTTTACTTGAAATATAAATAAATCACAATGGTCTCAAATTCTGAAATACCCAAATGTCTTAATCCTAGCGATACATATATCTTTTTTCATCGTATAAATAATTTGGGTTATTTTAAATATTAACATATCTAAAAACCATTATTTTGACGTTACATATATTACCCTTACAAATGTCGAATGTGAAATAACTTTCCATATTTGATCTATAAAGAACATCTGAAAGCAACAATTTGATCAAACAAATCTAAATCGTATGAGATTGATACAAACTATGATTTTTATTATTTTATCTAGATAATCTATTTTGAAAAGGTAATATAAGTTATGTTAATGTTATTTCAATTTATTGAAATAGTTTTATCAAGGCTTCTAGTTGTAACACGTCACCTTTTTTTAAAAAAATTATATGAAACAATTTTGTGATAATTTGAATATTTCGGTGGAACTATATACTTTGTTTTAAAAAAAAAGTGAATTAGAATGAGAAATGTAATATATATGGCAAGTTGGGACAATTTTCCATGTGTACCGAGGATGTACAGATGTAATATATTAATTAAAATCATAATACTTTTGAGAACAACAATTTGACAAAAAAAAATCTTTTTTAACATGCGTTTTAATGATACATATTAAGAAATTAAAAATAAATAAGATATTTATTATGCGCTGTTTAAGAACCTCGAAATTCATTAATTGACGTTAATATATTCATAATTGTAAGTATTAAATACATTAATGAATGTGAACTTACTATTTATTAAAAGATGTTGTTTTTTGATAAATGAGTTTGACTTTCTTAAATAATATTAGTTATCATTTTATACCTCTTGGTTGTTGGAATCGTATCTAGACGTAATCATGCCCAGATGGATGGCTCCAACGGGATTAGAACCCGTGACCTTGTATGGGCAATGTCAACTTACAACTAACCCAAACCTTGAGTTTTGTTTAGAATAAAAGGTAATATCATACACCGCGCTTATGATTTCACATAATATCCTTCAAAAAAATAAAGTTTGATATTTTCATCATTCTAATCCTTCGTGTATTTGTATCATCGGCTCCATGAGTTTAAATATTTGTATCGTCTATATCTAACAGACTAACTCCGTCAACATTGAATTATAAAATTACTCTATTACCCTTATCATAAAAAAATTCAAAATATATTTTTTTCCTCTTTCTCTCCGTGTCTCTCTTCTCTCGTCTCCCATCTCTCAATCGCTTTCCTCTCCCACCACTGGCCCACACAGCCGCCCTCCCCCACCGCATCTCTCTCTCTCTCTCTCTCTCTCTTTTGCTTTCTCGTAGCCTCCCCCTACGTGTCTCTCTCTCTTGCTCTCTTGCTCTCTTGCAGCCTCGCCACCCATGTTCCAACCTGTCTCTCTCTCTTTTCTCTCCCTCTCTCTCTCTCAATCTCTGCTCTCCCACCCCTTCCGCACGTAGCCGCCCTCCCCCTTCAAGTCTCTCTCTCTCTTTGAGCCGGTCAAGCACTAATAGTTCAATGCTAAGTGTGTGCTTGTTACTAGAGTTATTGTGTTGGTTTAGAATCACAGATCATTAAAGAAAATCATGAAGAGGGATCCTCAAAAGAGTTGTGGCAGCAGTCCATATGGTGGCACTAATTGGCGTAGCAGCATGAAAGGTGAATACTCATCGAAGGCAGTGGGGACGTTGAAACTTTTTTGTGTAATTTGCTTTTCTCCATGTTTCATCGCTGAGAAGATGAAATGTAAATAAAAAGAAATGAGAGAAATAATATTAAAATTTGGAAGAAAATTAGAGTAAAATTGAGAGGGAAAAATAACTTCTTATTACTTGGAGATAAAAAATCAATAATAATCAAATCTAAAAAAATATATAATTAAAGACTCTATTTACAAAGTATTAAAATATAATTTTATAAGAAAATAAAATCTTACTATAGAATCTCAATCTTAATTTAATTAAAAAATATAAATAATAAATAATAAAAAATAGAGGACACTATTAATTAAAAAAATAACTTAATTAAGAGATCTCTCAATTGAGAAAGTTAAAATTCTTAATAATAGTCAAAATTTATTATTTAAATCCCTAAATCAGATTAAAATCTCTAATTTTATACAATATTTTGAGCCAATAAAGCGCTAATAGTTCAATACTAAGTGTATGCTTGTTACTGGAGTTGTTATGTTGGTTTAGAATCAAAGATCAGAAAAAAAATCACTAAGAGGGATCATCAAGAGAGTTGTGGCAGCAGTGGGTATGGTGGCACTAGTGGGACTAGCAGCATGAAAGGTGAATGCTCATTGAAGACAGTGGGTACGTTGAAAATTTTCTATGTAATTTTATGTATGTACAGCTGGGTGTTTGGTGGTTGGTGTACTTTTTAGGGATGATAAAATTCGAGTGCGAGTGCGGGTTTGGCATTTTCGCATTTGCACCGGACAAAGAAATTTTCTCTCGGTCTTCGTAAAATCCCCAAATTTTTTGGAGTTTTTTCTGGCGCGGATATTTGCAGGTTTTGAGATTGTACATACTGCACCCGGAAAAAACCTCCAATTTTCCCGGATTTTCCCCACTTTTTTCTTACATTTTTTTTTACTTTTTGAAATGAATCAAATAAAATAAAGGTGTTTAATATGCTATAAAAATGTGCCTCGTAGTTGTGAAAAAACTTGTATGATGTGTTTTTCAACACCTAAGTTCAAACACAATATATTACTTGATTAATTAGTTTTAATTAAATTATATAAAAAATAATAAACTTGTCTATCAATTTTAATAGTAAAAAGGTATATGGTTTGGTGGTTAATAGTTAAAATTCAACTTCTATTCAAGTCTTAGTGTATATATTTTTTTTGATAAATGGCTTGGTTTATGCAAGTGCGGGCCACGTGTAGGGTTGATTGGCAATACCACACCTGAACTATTTCTTCTTGAAAATCCCCGCACTCGAATTTTACCTGGTCAATCCGGATTTTCTCCCTGCAAAGTGAGGCAAAATCCGGGTTTTTTTCACCCGGATTGACCAGGTAAAATCCGAGTACCCGAACCATACAGAAAAAATTACCATCCCTAGTACTTTTTCTGTTTTATAATTGTGTTGTCTGTGTGTACAAGTGTCTTTTTGATTGATGATTTTGAGTTTTTCTGGTTGATTTTGGATCGAGTGGCTAAGAGCGAGAGAGGGAGTTGGAAAGGAGTTGAGAGGGAGAGAGAAGTGATGGGCATCCATGTTGTGTGAAACTGGATTGACAAAAATGCCTTCATTCGATTATAAAAAAGTTAATAGAATTAGTCAAGTGAACTGAATAATACAATTATGTAAACATAAATATTAGAATAATACAAATAACAAACTTCGTTTCTAGGTGATATTACGCAAAACCACAATGATCGTATATGATATTATCCCATTTAGAATACATTAAAACTAATCAATTAAAATAAACCCATTTAGATTTTTTATATTCAAATTTAGGTATAAACTTTTCACCCTTCGATGAAGATGTCCAACATCGCCAAAAAGTAAAAATTTAACATAATAATAATCATAACAACTTTCTTTCTTGATAAAAATGCATCAAACTTCTCCTTGTTCATGAGTTCTAAATTGAGAGTTACATTACACTCTAAAAGCTTAGCAGTTAGTATCCAGAAAACAAAAGGGATATATATTATGTTATATTGTCATTTCATCGTCACGCTTATTATTGTACGGTATAAGGAGACATCAATTAGGAAAAAAGAAAATCACAGATGAGACCGTCCACAGTCATCTCAGAAAAACGTAAATAATGGTAGATATTTATCTCAGAGATAATGAGAAACATCGCACGGTCTGAGATGGAGACACAATTTGGTTGCTCGAAACAGACTTTTTTTATTCAATTAACATCAAGTCAAACTTTGTTTAATAACTCCGATTAAAGGATGTATGTCATGTTTGCATTATTTTCTTTCTTTTATGTTCCAAAGTTTCATATAATTGGGAGTTTTCAAAAAGGTTTTGTACATAACAAATTCATCAATTAGTTGTACAAACAACATGGTAATTTTATTTCCACTGCAACAGCAATCCCAAACTGGCCCATTACCTCATCTACTTGACCACTAATTTAAACCACAACTCCTAAAAAAAAAAAAAAATGCCGTTTGACAATCACTAAAAGAAAATCAATTGTTTGTGCAAAACAAAAGTTTTTCTGAAGGCCTTAAATTCCAGGCTCATGTAGAAGCCATAAAATGAAACTCTTGCACATGTATGGCTACTTTTTTTAATAATTTTGATTTAGTAGTACAGCAAGTTTACACTATAATTTAACAACAATTAATCGAAAGGGGCTTAACAATCTAACTTCAAAGTTGAATCAATTTTTGATTGAATCATTAACTGTTATTCTTTTCTATTAACAATTGATGAAACAAAGAATGGTAAGAACTAAGAAATTTAAGCAATTTCATACGTATACAACATGCTTATATTATAAGGTCACCAAAAGTTGTTAATAATTCTTACGAAATTGAAGCAGAACCTGTTGGTGGAGTTCTGAGAACTTGTTGCAGTAACCTTGCTGCAAGACGTTGAGTGATCCCACCAATAACACGACCTCCTAGACTGCGTGCCTCAGGTTGTTGGAGGACCTGCTCAATCAGGCTTCACCATTAACAATGTGGTATTCTTCTAACTTAAGCTAACATTAACGACAGCTAAATATAATTTTATGGTCCTAATAGCCTAGTCAATGACATAACAGTTATGGTTTCACTGGGTAACCTAAAAATTAATCCAATTCTTGGACTTTTAAGGACAGAAAAATATTAAGCGATCCTATCATTCTTTAAACTGGCCTTCATGTAGGAACTCATTGAAGCCATAAGCACATAAAATGTAACCCCACTCAGTTAACTAGACCTTTTCTTAAGTGCTCTTATTTATTGTTTCTTATAAAGATGATGATGATGATGATGATGATGATTAATAAATAAATAAAATGAAAATGAAAATCTCCCATTATTTGTGCTTTCTTTCATCCAATATTTCATTTTTATAAACTATCTTTCCTTATCGTCAATAACATCTAAATATTTGGTGGAAACAACAAATCTAAAACGTACTAAAATGGAATTAAGAAATGACCAAATTTAGTTCATAACAGTACACCAAAGTAATATTTCCTGATCTAGCACCAAGCATTGTGTTAGGTAACCCGTGCCATTCTTATACTAAATATCATATCGCAAGGTTCTCAGCTTCTTGGTTTTTGAAAGTTACATGAAGAGATTGGGAGCATAAACAGTAAAAAGTATGCTATCTCATGGTTATCAAAACAAATTCACTCTGTTATAGAATGATGAAAATGCTATCATGCCTAGATCATCAAATAGAATTGAGACCAGCATTAATCACTTTTCATTTTGTATGGTGATGTGTGCTCAACTTAAACTCTTAAAATCATAAAGCTTTAGTTGTGTTTTACTGTATATTTTTAAAATATTTACCAGTTCTTTTTTTTTTTTTTTTTTTTTTTTTTTTAAAGAATTTCCTTTCCAGCAATGTCTCTTAATCCAGACCTAGCAGAAAGAGTAAAAGAAAATGACACCACAAACAATATCTTCTTACCTGTAATATAGGCCGTAGCAGAGCTGGATCAAAATTTTCAGATGATCTCAAAAGCCCCCATATCCTAAAAACTTGATCCCGCAGTTGTATCATGCTTTCCATCTCTATATCACTCATGACAAGAGGTCCCCTTGGATTGCCATTGAAAATTATACCCCGCATAAGGTCAGGCATAGAATTATATGTATCAACAACTGCTCCTAGAACAACAGCTTCAGTGACACGAACAGACTCCTTAATAACTAAAATCCTGAGCTCTTCGCCATCTGGAGCCAACAATAGCTTTAGAACAGGTTGTAAAGCATCTTTTGCAGAGAAATCCCTATCTTTTCGTCCCTGGACAAGTAGGTTTTCAAGTCTATTCCACCTGCAACAATCCAAGGTTGAAAGTAATTTCAAATGGACTCAGAACGCCAAATTATGTCTATCATCCAGAACAAATTGAAGATGAATAGAGTTATAACTAATTATTAACAGAATACATGCCTAAACCTCCCATCCTTGAAAAGCAACTCAATAAGAGCATCTCTGAGATATGGATTTGGATCAGTGAGAAGCCTTTTAGCAAAATATGGATATGAAGCAGCCAACACCTTGAAATTAGGATCAGCATAGAGAGCTAAACCTTCTAGCACAGTAAGCGACCTCAATATCAATGCATAATATGCCGGGACTGGAAAAAAGTAAATAAATAAAAATCAGGAAAAAGGGTGGATATGGGGTGCACTCATTTATAAGAAAGAAACAATTAAATATCACCGGAAACCCAATTATAAGACTCAGCACGCTTACTACTTCGCAATCAAACTTCTGTAAAATTCGTTGTGTAGGGCTTAAAATTAAAGAACAAAAGCTTTAACAACTCACCATTAAATGGATATTGATATAAAACCGTACCGAGACCATCAACAATTGTTTTGAAGTTCAATTCGCTCACAGTGGAATTGAGTGCATCATCAAAAAAGTTCCTAAGCGCTGGTACAATTGGAGAAACATCTACGTCAGGGGCCAAGAAATCTAGAGCATAGTAATCACGGGCCATAGCTTCATAATCCCGGTTAACCATGTGAACTACATGACCGATAATAGCAGATCTTGCTTCTTCTGGGGTCTCACTCATCATTCCAAAATCAAGAAAAGCAAGCTTTCCCTCAGGTGTTGCCAAAAGATTACCAGGATGAGGATCTGCATGAAAATATCCATACTCGAGTAGCTGTCTGAGACTGCATTGGATACCCGTGTTCACTAAATCCAAAACCTTCAAACCCTGTCTTTCAATGGCTTCTTGCTCATTTAACTTGACTCCGTTAACCCATTCCATTGTCAATACTTTGCCACTAGTATAATCCCAGAAGATATCCGGAACAAGGACATCCTCTTTATCAGCATATAACTTTTTAAACCTCCTTGCATTTTGTCCCTCCTGCAGATAGCTGCCAAAATTAAGATCCAAACTCGAAAGAATCTTGTACATAATGTAACATTCATATCTTTTTCTAAGTCAAATATATCTCACACATAAACCTATCAAAAGTTTGCTCAAAAGAGCGAACTCCCAGCAATGAGATTCTCTTTCTTCTAAACAGCAATTGATTAAAGAGGAAACTAACCTGCACATAGTTGAGCTCCTGATAAACTCTGCGTGCAAATTCATCAATGAGAGCAACAACATCACTGGTGATTATATCAACATACTTATTAATGAAAAATCCTAAACCTCTTACGAGATAAAAGTCAAGTCCTATAGCTTCCTCAATACCGGGACGTTGAACCTTTACTGCAACAATCTGACCAGAATACTTAAGCTGAGCTTTATACACTTGCCCTAAACTCGCTGCTGCAATTGGGGACGCGGAAATGGAAGAGAAAATCGAGTCAAGTGGTAGTCCCAACTCTCTCTCAATGCACGAAAATGCTTCTTCATCTGGGAAAGTCGGCAAAGCATCCTGCTCAATTAGAATAAAAATCAAACTTGGCTTAGTATCTGTCTCCCTCATTTTGCTTACCCCATCTGAACAAATCAACACATTCATCTCTCTCAAAAGATAAAACTAGAATACTAAAACTAAAAGCTCAACACAAACAGTAGATAGGAAATAAGATAGTAGAGTACCTGAAGCTCAGAGAGCTCTTCAAGATACTCAGGAGGGCAGATGTCAGGCCTGGTGGATAAACCCTGACCCAATTTCACAAAAGTGGGACCCAAACGGGTGAAGATTCTCCTGAGCTCAGCGGCACGCTTTCTCTTATTCAGGTCAAGCTCACCCTTCCTCTGGTCTATCAGTAATTTCAAACCAAATGAACCCAAAGCTATCAAAATCTCCAGGGTCCTCTGCACCACCTGAACCAATCAAACCAATCAATCAATTCCCCAACCACAACAACAAAACAACAACCAACCAAACAACAAACCTGAACGGGACGCCCGCTGTATTTGCGGGCCAGCATTTCTGGGCAGTAAACGGAAGCATTTGTCGCACGTGCCATGGCCCGTGCTTCGGCCTGCAAGTCTTCCGCACGGTCCCAAGCCAAAACCGGTTGCACAGATCCTGCCCCCCCGCCATCCTTCAGTGCTGGCGCTGCTTTTGGTCTTGCTTCAACCAGAGCAGCTCTAGGAGTTACTCTTGCTCTTGGCTTTGCATTTAGTTTAGACCGAGATGGCCAGGAAGCGAAGGAGGAGGCAGCGAGGAGAGCCATGGAAGGCTACGGTCGTCTTCTGAATAAGGGGGTTTTATGATATTTTTCCCAAAATATTTTTATGTACTGTACTTCTTCTGGCTCCCATATTCTTGTCGTTTCTAGAGTGACGTGCCAGTATGTGTGTGGAATTTGTGAATCAACCACCGAGTGCCATTTGTATGACACTTGCTAACATTTTAGTTCTGCACTCTTCCACATACATTCTAAACTAAAATCGGTAGTATCTCGTGCTACTGCACTACGCTGTCTTCTTCTTCTCCAGAAAAAACTCTAGGCTTGGGCACCCACCACATTGGGACCCACCCGCAAATATGCTAATACGCATTTGACGAGAAGTGTTATCTTGTTGACAGATTATGTTATTGATTGACGAGATTCATTTTTTTAACTGTTTGAGTTGTCACAGCTTCCAGCCTAAACTCATATGTTTCATGTTCGTAGGTTGCCTTTGGTGCGTAACGTAATATGAGATTGTATAATTTTCATTATTCTAGATAGCATTATATTAAATTATATTATATAAAATTAAATAAATTTTATATTATATTTAATTTATTATTGAATTAGATAAATATTAAATAATATTGTATTTAATAAAGAATAAATTGGATTATATTAATTTTTTATATATTAAATTAAAATAATTTAAAAATAATATCGTATATATTTTAATAAAAATAATTAAAATTCATCAATTGAGACTAATAATTATCTTAATAAGTACATAAATTGATTAATCTTTACTTTTAATTACATATTATTAAATACTAACGATATCAAATGTCAAATTAAAAATGTAAACTATATTTAATTACAATCTATGTAGTTTCTGAATCTTACGAAAAGAAGTTCAACAGCCTACATGTTTTTATGTGACCTATCAACCTAATTGCATTATATCTTTATTTATTTTTTTATAACATCATGTTTGCAAGTTAAGTCTTTGTTCTTCCAGTGGTAAAACAAAGGCTGGAAATATGAAATTGGTTGAAGACTTTTTGCAATTAAAAAGTTGTAAAAAATTAAATTACTTGGTTGATTGTCCAGATTCATGTAGATTGTAGAGGAGACAAGTGCATAAATAAATCAATATTTATTTCTTAATTACACATAACTGAAATAGTAATGATATCAAATATCAAACTAAAAATACAAACCATGTTTAATTGTAATGGAACTTGGACTGAATACATAAAATGGGGGAAAAATAGATTCGTTCAATTTCCAGCAATACAAACTCCAATTCCTAAATATGAAATAAGAATGCTATGCAACAATGATATTCGAATGCACAATTGCTCCATTTTAAATACCAAAAAGAGAACTTGGATAAAAATGAGCTAAAATGGAACTATATTTCCATAAAATATATATAAACATTGACTTAAATCCATATAGAGGTACATATCATCCTAAGATTAGTGAGACGGTGCCAGTATAATATAGGAGTGAAAAAGCATTACATTAGTCCAAAGAAAAGGAGTATTGGGTTAGTAAAGTGATTGCAAAGCTTATCTTATAGCCAAAAAAAAAAAAAAGTCAAATTTATCTTACCCACATATGCTCCAAATTCAACAAAAAGGCATGCTCTTTTCCTATAACTTTCTCCAAAATAAGATAGATGCTAACCAAAGTCATGGTCCTATCCTCAAAGCTAAAGAACAAATGCCAATTTTCTTTTCACCCTTCAATGATTTAAATGCAGAAATGTTTGAAGCTTTTTCTAGCATAAGAGTTCAGGCTTCCAATTCATCATCTTCAGCAAGCCCCATATAAGTAAGTTCATTAGAAATATAACTCCTATTTTCTTTATCATTGAAAACACATTAAGCTAGCATAGTCCTGTGTTCAACATAGTTAGCATGGACTTGCTTAAACTTTGCTATCATTTCCTTCATACCACTAACAATGTTATCTCTTATCCTTGCTCTTTTCCTACTTGAAGATGATGTAGATTTAATATTAGGTTGAGAATTACTACCTAGTTGACTAACTGACATCGGAGAGAAATCATCAAAAACCTCAATTATCTTCATTGTTATTTACATTATTCACTCTCTCAAACATCTCAGATGGGGTTTCTGCTCCCAATCCAGTTGCAAGATCGATTCCAAAGATGTTGCCTACCTCTCATATATTAGGAATGGCTTGTTACACCATTTTGTCGCTTCTTTCGTGAGACTATAATAACAGTACAAGTTAGGTAAATGTGTGTGTGTGTGTGTGTGTGATTAATAAATATAATAACAGTACAAGTTAGGTAAGACATAACTGACGATTTTTCAGCAATAACTCATTATGTCGCCTAGAAAGAAGACATGAAACTAGTTCCAAATATTTCTCAAAACAATGCTCTCAATACTGTTGTTACAAAAGCATATTCAAGGCATGAAATGTAGAAAGTGTTTTATCTATCAAAATATATTCAAAGATTTTGTCACCATATAATTTGAACTATGATATGATCGTGTGAAAAGTAGAATTATAATCGAAAACTGATTTAAAATCTTGGAATTTCAATTGATCAACTGATCATGTAAGGCAAAACACATCTCTTTGGTAGTCAAATCTTTCTTTCAAACTTTTTTAGAAAGCTAGTGGATCTTTTTCAAAAATATATTGATCTTTCAAAGCCTCGCACAGATGGTAAGCACATAAAATTCAACGCCTTAGATTTTTCTTAAGAAGCTACTCATAGACACTAAATTTTTTAGGCTCAATGAAAGAATGAAGATGAATGTCAAGCAAAAAAAAGACCAAAATGCCCTTGAGAGTCAAGAAGAGAAGGGTGAAAAGAAGTTGGTGAAGAGTTTGGGAAATTGACACATGATTTTGAAAAATCAATAAAAAAAATTCGGGAGGAATCTGGTGATGAGTCATATACCGTTGCGAAGCTATGGATGTCTAGTTTTCATAAAAATTTACAGATCATAAATTGGAGTTGAATTCCAAAATTTATGCACGATTGAAGGAGCAAATGTTTGAAGGAACTGCATCGAAAGATGATAAAAAAGGAAGGAGCCGAAAGGAAATTGGCCGGTCGGCCATCAAACGGCCACTTGACTATTGGCCAATGGTCGGGCATCCATCAGATGGCCGCCCGACCCGTGTTAGGTTATTTTTAGAAGTTAGCTAGAAAAAATTCATTTTTCGTTTGCACTCCTCTCCTATATAAACCCCCATCCTCTCACTTTGCAATTCTCACCGATTGTCGAATACAATCATTTTTTTCTTCCTCTTGAAGACACGCTCAAGAATTTGAGAAGTCTTTTCTAGTATAATTGTTTTTAGGCGACCTATTGCTCTAAAAATGGAAATGGTACATCTTGAGAGTAGAATTCTCTCCTCCCTCCCATTTTCTTTTATTTTTCTTGCTTAGAAAAAGCATGTTTAGGACTTTATTTTTATGCTTAGAAGCATGATTAGGGTTATTATGAATCTTTCTAACCCAATTTGTTTTGCAAGATGGATAAGTGTGTCGAGGTAAGTCTGCAAACTTTCCTATTTTAGAATCATGTTTACAAATTTAATTTCTTTGCGAATGCTTAGAAACATGCTTAGGAGCACATGATTAGAATCATGCTAGAGAGAACTTATATTTGCTTTGATGTATACTAGAAAATAGTATAAAATAGGTAGAATTACCATTTTACCCTTGAATGTCTTGTTTGAGCTAGAATAGCTATGATTCATCTCAATTATTTGAATTAGGCTAGAAATGCCATGATTAGGCTAGAATATGCCATGATAACCATGATTAGGCTAGAAATGTCATGTTTAGGCTAGAAATCTATGATTCTTAATAAATTGATATGAATTATGCTAGAATAACAATTGATAGAATACTATGATAGAATTTATCAAATCTAGACTAGAATGTCATGATACTAGATTATGGCCTTGTATAATCTATGAACATTTGTATATTATGAAGTGTAACTGCATGATACCATGAAGTGATAGTGGACTCACATTGGACCATTACTAAGAATGAATGTCTTAGCTATGTTTATATGGATATGTAAGAAGCTTGATAGACGGTGAATAGACTCACATATGGTGGTGAGAAATTTATCATCTATTGAGTTTCGAATGTATATGAATGTATGGAACATTATATTGTTGTTGAATATCAATGTTGTAATCCTCTCCCATTCCCTCATGTTTGAAAGGAATTATAACTCTATTCTCCTCCCCCTTTCTTTGTATGAATATACAATTGCCATTGATTGAATAATCATCTCACATGTCTAAAGAAGATAAAATGAATAATGTGTGCATAAAATGAATAATGCTAAGCAGAGTAAGTAACAATACAAGACATTTCTATTTGGTATATCCCAAGTGGAGGCTGGATTTACATCCGGACGAGTCGAAGAACTCGTAGCTAACTTCCCAAACCCATCTCTAAAGGGATGAGGGTGGTTTAAGTCTAGAAGCGAGGGATCGGATTGCCCCCATTCATTCCTAGTTGAATAATTGAGTGGCAACTCCTTTCTCCAGACATGTCGTGGCTCGTTTGTCTTCCCTTAAGTCTCGAAAGAGGTTTTGACATAGTGTCATGGTCGCAAATGCTCCGACGGGATGAAAGGTCCGTTCACAGTGGCGATTCTACTAGGGGTAAGAGAAGTTGATTCTAATGGGCATGCCAAATCCCAATACCTCATGTTGATATAATGAGTGCTTACATCATTGAACTTTTGCACATAATGAGCATAAAATGCCTAAACTAGCCGTGTGGCATTGGCATGAGAAGTCTTTGGCTCCAATCGACGCATAAATGACTCATGTTGGTGTCACCACCTTTGAGCACGTACCATTGAAAAAGACCAGCCTAAGGGGACATCTCTCGCTCAAAGGAGCCCCGACCATTGGACCCTTGAGACTCAAGCCATATAGATGACTTTAGAAATTTCCAATGAGATGAATATCCAAAACCCATGTTGAAATGCATGTCTATGAATGTGAAATTCCCCATGATTAGAATAACATCAACTTGAACCTCATGAAATCATGAACAAATGCCACATATCAAGTCACCCATAAGAACAAAAATGGGAACATGTGCCATGAGTTAGGGTTATCATGACGTTTTAAAAGTCATGTTATGATCATCATGAAGAATCCAACATCACCATGAATGTTAGAATTAGGAGAGAGAATCTTGCATTCCCACATCGCATGATGATGTCTTGGGAATGAAGCCTAAAATCTTTGAAAAAGCGAACCTTACGTGTGTGGGAGGAATAAGATTGGAAGGATGAAAACGTGTCTATGCCTTTGTATGAGCATGCATCATAATCATGCATCCATGCATACATGCATGGCATTAACACCTTTGTTTTATAGCCATCATAGCTTAGGTTAGACGAGATGGTCGTTTGACAAGGCAAGAAAAATCAATTGACGAGATGGCCGCACCAAGTAACTATAATGCTGAAATGGCTCAAGTAAGGGTTGACATCACTACGCTCCAACAATAAGTGGCCCAACTTATTGAAGCTTTACAAAATAGGCCCAACCGCATGAACCAATCTCTAACCGAAGCTAATGGTGATGGTGATGGTGAAATCAGCCAAAACAAAAAATAGGGGAAAGAGCCCAATCAACCACGAAAAACATCAATCGGTCAAGCAATTGACCAAAGACATGGAAAAAGTTCAATCCCTTTTAAAGAAGAAGAGACTGAAAGAGGTCAAAGGCCTGGACAACATCTTGCTTATGGGGGACCGAGAGTTGCCTCCAAAGTTTTGTCTACCAGACTTGTCTAAGTTTAATGGAGAAGGGAATCCTAAAACACATTTGAGGCAGTATGCAGCTATCATAGCTAGTACTTCTTTGACAAAGGAGCACATTTTGAAATACTTAATGCTATCCTTAGAAGATGATGCGATAACATGGTGTCATGATCTCCCAAAGAGAGTTTGAGAAGATTGGGAGGAACTTTCTCAACAATTTGTGGAACAATACTGCCATAATACCCAACAGGGGGTAACGTTGAGGGATTTAGAGACAACGAGATACAAGTTTAGCTAGATTTTCAGAGTAATTAATTCGTTGGAGTGCTAAAGCTGTCAAGATGACCACAAGGCCCGCAGAGAAGGACCAGCTCTAGATGGTGATCAGTGGAGCCTATGCTTTCATCAGTGATAGACATACGGGTTTTTCTATCAAAATATTTGAAGATTTGTATGACTCAGACATCCAAATAGAAGAATTGGAGGCTAGATAGAAGAGAAGCACTCATTGCTATCCTCGAAGAAATCAAGGACAGTATCACCAACCTAGTGGGCCTAGCACGAAGCATGTAGAAGTGAAAGCAGTTGCTCCACAAAGGAGATTTAGTCGTTTAGGAATGCCACTTTCCAAAATCTTTGCAAGATTGAGAGTTGAAGGGATTTTGCAATCATTGCTACCAAGAAAGCTTCCAAACCCACTACCAAGGAATTGGAGACACCATGAGAAATACGAATTCCATCAAGTGACTCGTCATAAGACTGATGATTTCACTCGCCTTTATTATGAGATTCAAGATCTAATTGATAAGGGCCAAATTCCTGACCCAGAGACATATAAGCACAACACAAAAAGCATCTTATTACCTAACTGCAATATAATGCCTCATCCATCAACCAACATGATTGGATCGGGCTTAACTGAGGAACAAGTCATGAACTCCTTCGAGGAGTATATATTGAGCAAGGCTGAGAGAGCCAAAATAAGGGAGAAGTCCAAGTTAGAACAAACTGCTAGAAAGGTGGTCCCAATGAAGAAGCCCAAGGCTAAAGTGCCTAAAGAAGAAGAACCCAAGGAGATCATTGAAAGGGTGGAGGATGAGCTCGTTCCTTTGGCAGCCAAGATTCACACCAAGAAATGTGGATGGGCCAACATTGCAGTGAAAGGGGTCAAGCAAAGCTTAGAACCCGAACTTGTAAATCTTAGTAACCAAGAAGAAGAGGAGCCCCAAGAAGAAGAAGAAGTTAAAGTGACGCCCATCAAGACGAAGCCTACGCCATCAAGCTTATTTGCCAAGAAATGAATGGCTAGAAAAGGGGCTAGAAAAGGCCCACCACCTAGAAGACTCAAGGTGAAGAAGGGTAGTAAAGCTAGGAAACAGAAGCCAATTGAGAGTCTTGTAAGGAGAGATAGCTTGCCTAGAAGGTGTAAGGAAGTGAGAGTCATGGGAATTTGGGATAACATCCCTTAAGCCAAGGCTGACATTAGTAGCTATGACAAAAAAGAGATGAGAATTGAGAAAGAAACACATGAGGGAGAAACACTTAGGGGAAAGAGAGAGAATGTTCGATGAGTGACAAAGAGGGTTAGATTTTACCATGAGAAGGAAAAGAAGAAACCAACTGAGTAGATAGTTAAGAAGGGTAAAGAAATTGCCAATGAAGAAGCTAAAGAAAAAAAGGATCAAGTGATCAAACAATTGAAGAAAACCCAAGCGAGCGCTCGCATTTAGGATCTACTTATATCATCTTAAAAGCATAGAGAAGCCATAGCAAAGGACTTGGCGGAGGTAAAGATATCGATGGCTGCCACTATTAGTAAAATGTTGACCGCCTTGACTGGAGGAACACCTAAGGGGGTAAGAGAAAGAGGAGAAATCACCTTTATGGATGAAGATCTACCATTCAAAGGGAGAAACATAATAAGCCATTATTTATCACTGCAGAGATTGGTGGGAGGATGTCTCCTTGTATCATGGTGGATGATGGGTCTACCATCAATATTATGCCTATGAAGATATTACACAAG
Source organism: Boswellia sacra (assembly GCA_013180625.2). NCBI lineage: Eukaryota > Viridiplantae > Streptophyta > Magnoliopsida > Sapindales > Burseraceae > Boswellia > Boswellia sacra. The sequence continues at coordinate 48,554 of SNVD02003583.1, forward strand.
TACAGAGTCAGTGAAGATGAGCTTGAGCCTTGTGAAATGGTGATCATGTCTTATGATGACTCGAAGAGAAGTGCTATTGGGATTTTCAAAGCTTTAGTGAAGATTGGACTGATTGAAGTGATGAAAGAATTCATAGTCCTTGACATTCTGATCACATTTGATGCCTTATTGGGATGAGCATGGTTCCATTCACTTGGTGGAGTTCCTTCCACTTTGCATCAGAAAATCCGATTCAATAGGGATGGGGAGATCATAATCATTCATGCAGTCTCAATAATTACACCAGCTGCTTTGAGTGTGAAGACTTACGTGGACGGCTTTCAAGTAGCCATGATTGATGAAGTCAGCCCAATCATTACTGGAATAATGAAGAAGTAGGGGTACATGCCAGGAATTGAACTTGGGAGAAATGGACATAACCTACAATCTTTTTCAGACTTCAAAGGTCAGACCTCTAGAAGAGGGTTGGGTTATGAATCTGAAGGGGAAGAAGAAGATAATAAGCCTAAGAAAGGAAAATTCATCAAATTTGTCAAGGTCGAAGATACAAAGTATGTAGGAGCTACTGAACTGTAGGTTTTCAAGGTAATGTTGAAGCCAGGATTTGAGATCTTTAGAGATATCCTTGAGGTAGAGTCTCTAGAGAAAATGACTTGATGAAAGAGATGGAGAAGATGACCATCAAAGAGGATAAGCCTCAAGAACCAGCACCGCCAATGGACCCATCCATCGACCTAGCTGCTTTCATCGAGGAAGGAATTAAAAGTGTAACTTATGAAGATATGTTTGTACCCAACCTCTTCGAAGAACTGGACATTGTTTATGTTTCAAAGTTTAATGCAATGAAGAATAATTTTGTTTACTTGTTTGATGTCTTTCCCAATGGTGTTATGCATCATAATTTGCATTTCACTAGCATATTTGAAATTCATACCATTCAAACTCATGACATTAATCTTGGTACAATCGAAAAACCTAAGAACATATGCATTGCACTTGATACAACTCTTGAAGAGAGAGAGAAATTTGAAAAATTATTAAAGAAACATGAAGAAGTCTTTGCTTGGTCCTATGACAACATGCTCGAAATCGGCAAAAGCATCACTGAGCATACAATTCTGACTTATCCGCATGTGAAACCAGTTAAGCAGAAGTTAAGAAGAATAAGGCCAAAGTGGGCTTAGAAAATCAAAGAGGAAGTCTCTAAACAAATTGAAGCCAAGTTTCTAGAAGTGGTAAAGTTTCCAGAACGGTTAGCCAACATTGTACCAGTACCAAAGAAGGATGGAAGGGTCCGAATGTGCGTGGATTATCAAGACTTGAACAAGGCCTCACGAAAACATGATTTTCCTTTGCCTCATATTGATGTGTTAGTAAATAACACTGCTGCCAGTCTGATGTTCTCTTTTATAGATGGGTTTTCTGGATATAATCAGATAATAATGACCAATGAAGACAAGATGAAGACAACCTTCATTACAAAATGAGAATTTATTGCTACAAGTTGATGCCCTTCGGTTTGAAGAATGCAAGGGCTACTTACTAACGAATGATGACAATGATATTTCACGATATGATGCAGAAGGAGATAGAAGTTTATATAGATGACATGATGGTGAATTCTGAGACTTGAGAAATTCACTTTGAAGCCTTAGACAGATTCTTAGAAAGGGTGAAGAAATACAAGCTGTGGCTAAATCTGAAAAAGTGTGTTATCGGAGTTACCTCCGGGAAGTTTTTCGGGTATGTAATTGGCAAGAAAGGGATAAAAGTAGATCCAAACAAGGTGAAGGCCATTACGAATATGCCATCACCTAAGACCGAAAAAGAAGTTCGAGGGTTTCTAGGGAAGATCCAGTACATCAGTCGATTCATCGCTAAACTAACAACCGTTTGTGCATCGATCTTTTGGCTTTTGAAGAAGAATCAACTGGTAGAATGAAATGATCAGTGCCAAGAAGCATTCGAAAGAATTAAGAAGTACTTGCAGAACCCACGGATTTTGAGGCCGTCAAAACTTGAAAAGAATTTAATTCTTTACTTAGCTCTTGTAGAGGAGGCTATCGGTGTTATGCTGGCACAAGAAGATGAGAAAGGTGTAGAGCACGCCATCTATTATCTTAGCAAGAAGCTGCTACCATATGAGACGAAGTATAGCTACGTGGAGAAAACCTTTTTAGCCATGGTCTGGCTCTCAAAGAAACTAAGGCACTATTTTCAGTCTTACAAAATTAAGCATGTTTCGAAGGAGGATCCATGAAATATCTTTATGAGGTACTAGCATTAGTGCGAAAGCTAGCAAGACGACTGGTACAATTATCAGAATTCGACATTGAATATGTTACCAAGAAGGTGGTGAAAGGAAGAATAGTAGCAGAATTCTTGGCGATGAACCCGATTGACGACAATAAACCATGGGAGTTAGAATTCCCAAATGAACATTTAGGGTAATCTCGATAATGGGATAGAGAATGTTCTTTGATAGAGTTGTTAATCGTAAGAGTGCTAGAATAGGAGTTATTCTAGCATCACCAACTGAAGAAGTCATCCCATTCACCAAAAAGTTGGAGTTCAGAGTCACTAACAATATGGCTGGCTATGAAGCCTACACCTTTGGTTTGAAAATTGTGATTGCCATGGGTATTGATGAAGTAGAAGTGTTTGGAGATTCCAAGCTAGTCGTCTCTCAAGCCAACGAAGATTGGGATTTACGAGAAGGGAAGCTAAAGCCCTACCTTGAACACATCAGAAGTTTGAATGGAAGGTTAAAGCAATGCACTTTTACCCATCTTCCTAGAAGTGAGAATTAGATGACTGACACATTAGCTTCGTTGGCATCAATATGGGTAAGCACACAAGAATTATTGATGAGACCAATCATGATATCACAAGCATGGGGTCCTTGTTACATAGAGCCTTATGTAATAGAAGTCGAAGTGGATAAGAAGCCATGATTCTACGACTTAAAGAAATATCTAGAGGACAGGAGTTTGCCTAAGGAGGCCAACGAGAAAGCTAGGGTTGTGTTACGTAAGCTGGCCTAACAATTTACTTGTCATTAGAGGATGATGTACAAGAGAATGCCGCAAGGGATGCAACTGAGGTGAGTGGATGAGAAGGAAGCAAGGAGGCTTATGGAAGAAATCCATAGTGGTGTATATGGGCCACAAATGAATGGGCTAGTGCTTGCAAGGAAGATCATGAGGCAAGGATTCTACTGGCTAACTATGGAGATAGACTGGGTCTGATTTATGAAGAAGTGTCACCAGTGCCAAATTAATAGAAACTTGATCCATTAACCACCTTTAGAACTACAAGGGATTACTGCACTATGGCCGTTTACTGCATGGGGCATCAATATTATAGGTGAAATAAGGCCGTCAGCCTCTAATAGACATCAGTATATGGTGGTGGCGATTGACTACTTCACCATATGGATAGAAGCAGAGTTCTATACTAAGTTAAGGGCAAAGCAAATGGCAAAGTTCATTAAGAAGAACATCATATGTAGATTTGGGGTACCACACCATGTCGTGACTGATAATAGGGTTCACTTTCACGTTGAGACTAGGGCTTTATTCAAGAAGTATAGAATTAAACACCATAAGTCATCTCGATATCGGCCACAAGCTAATGAGGCGGTAGAAGTGACTAATAATAATATCAAGAAGATTTTGGCTAAGGTGGTACAGACATATAAAGATTAGATAGAGAAGTTGCTGTTTGTGTTATGGGGTTATAGAACGACACCCAGAAGTTCGATCGGCATGATGATAGGTGTCTATTTATGTATTACTTTCATATCAATTTGTCCATGTTTCTTTGCTATATTCCTTGGTATTTTTACGGTTTTGTGTGGTTTTGATGTTTGTAGGAGTTTTGGAGCAACTTGCACAAAAATGGAGTAAAACCCTTCATTTTCACTTCTGCTAATTAGCCGATTTCTCGGAGTTGATTGTATCGATGTACAATTAGCCAGATAACATGCTATATACCATTGAAAAGCTCTCGAAGTCTATTTTTGGAGAAATTTACGGTTCACGAATTTATGTAGTGTACCGAAAAGTTGTGATAAAAATGGTATGAGAAGTGTATATTTGTAATTCCACATATCACTGTAGCATGTTATTAAATACGGGGGCACTGTAGCAAGTTACTGTAGCAGAGTATATAAACACATTTTAGGGTTTTATTTTCATAACTTGAAGAGGGGAGAACGTGGAGAGGCTGCATCTTTGGATTTCTCTCATCTCTTGGAGTTCTTGAAGGAGATTGAAGGCTTGGAAAGAGGAAGAACAACAAATCCTAAGAGATTTTATCAAATTTGCTAAGTTTTCCCTTCCCTTTCATTTCTGGAATGTCTCCATGTTTGTATTGTATTTACCACGTTCTTGAACATGTGTAACTGAATCTGAATTGGTTGAGGGTGATTTCAAAGCCCTTGATATGGTTTTTGTGAGTTGATTGTGTAAGAAATTGTTATCCAATTCTCTAATTGAAGTTGATTGCATTTTCCCATATCTAATGCTTATGATTGCTTGCTGATTGTATTTGGGCTGGCCAACTAAATATAATCTGGTTGTTATCTATTGCTAGATTAGAAATCTTGATCCGTAATTGTCTTGAATTTTTAATCATTAGTAGCAAAATTGTGATCAGAGATTGCAATTGGAAAATACAACCTAGGTTAAATAATCCGAACCTGTTTTGTTATTGCTTAGATCAACCTATGTTTCTTATCGTAATGCTTCCATTGAATTAAACTCAGAGAGCTTGTTCTAGGTTGTTTAATGGATAGAGATCAAATAAAGAGCTTGTTTTATTTAACAACAAAGTAAGGAAAGATTGGGATAACAGAACTTGTTGTTATCTACGGTTGATAATTTCAATGGTGTAATTGGATGACAATTCTATGATTAATTCGAAAATCCATATCTTGTGGCAGAGAAGGATTCCTTAACCAGGTTTCTCTCATTGATTTGCCACTCAAATTAACTTTCTGTTTTGTTATTCTTAATTTGCATTCTTATTTCATTTAGTTAATCATTCAACAAAACCCCCCCTGTTTAGTTTATTGTTCCTGGAAAATAACAAATTCAATTATAATCAATCCTCGTGGGAACGATATCTACTTATCACTTTATTACTTGTGCGACTAGTATACTTGCTAGTTTCGAACGCATCACATGACGCCATTCTCGTTGGTATATGAATCAGAAGCAGTCCTACCAATTGAGATAAAAATGTAATCAGCAAGGGTTCTGATTGAAGCAAAAGTTCATAAAGAGGAGTGGATTCGTAATAGATATGAACAATTGACCTTGATTGATGAGAAAAAAATGAAGGCCAGGTATCACATATAGCTACACCAAAAACAGGTTGCTTGAGCCTCTAACAAAAGAATAAAGGCAAAGAAGTTTAAAGAAGGAGAGTTGGTCCTCAAGCAAGCGATGCCAGTTGTGTTTGATCCAAGAGGGAAGTTTAAACCCAAATAGAAGGGTCTATTTATTGTGATGAAGGTCATGTTCGGTGAAGCCGTCATTTTATCAGATATGGAAAGGAATGAGTTCACCATCAACATGGACAGGCTGAAGAAATATTACATATAAAAAAATGAGAGAAAAATAATTAATTAGAAAATAAAAAATGGCTGATTAATGAAAAGAGTTGTATCATTATGCGCATATTGTTCGAGGAGCAAAGATTGTACTCTTATTAATGAAATGAAACTGTTTGGAACAAATATGTCTTTTGAAATGTCTTATTATTTTGTAAAATAACAGAAAGGAAACATTGAACATCTAAGCCAACCGAAGAATTAACAATGTTGTCTCTGCCTCTTCGATGGACTATGAATAGGCTCACTGTATTGCTCACGGCACTGTCTGGCTCAAAAGAACAGGATTAGAAATGAAACCTTGAAAGGTTACCCAATCCTTGTATCGGTCGTCATTATCAAAATCAGGATCATGGAATAGGTTCCTCTCAATGGTATGATGTGCCCAAAAATCTTTCACACATTCTAGATAATGAGCAAATAATCTCCCAGGACTGAAAGCAGTCAATGAATCCACAATCCTTTGCTTTTGACCATATTATAGACGCAGCCTGGCAGGGTCATAGAATGAATTGTGGGTGAAACCCGCTAGAGGAATGCGTGCAATATATGTCCCTATGGTCACATGCTCTAACCTCTACCATAGACAATGCTAGCGAATCTAAGTATCAAGAATGACTCGAAGCCAGTCAATCCAAGAAGAACGTCTCTCAAGTCTCCTCCTCATATGAAGTTGAGGATTATAACAAAAAATGTCTCCTTCAGGCGATGCAAGAATAGATAATCTTTCTTATAACCAAATCTGAGAAAAAAGAAACAAAGAAAAATAAGAAAGAAGCCTGCTAAGTCGAAAACCCTGAAGGGGCGACTTAGGCAAAAATTAAGGCAAGCCTGCTAAGCTGAAAATCCAAAAAGGGTAATTTAGCCAAAAAGTAGGGCATTAAAAAAAAAAGAGCCTGCTGGGTTGAAAACCCAAAAAGGGCAGCTCGGACAAAAGTTATGACAAGCTCGCTAAGTCAAAAACCCAGAAAAAGGTGGCTTAGGCAAAAGTTTGAGCATAAAAAAAACTGAAAAAGCAGAAGACTGCCACTGAATCTCTGACTCAAATCTGTCTTGACACAATCTAATCCAATCAATGTCTCAGCTAAAATCAAAGGAATTACTGTGAAATCAGAAACCATATGAGGAATGATGGTCACAAGATATGGATCTCCGAGGCCATCCAATAAGACTAATAGAAACTGTGTAAAAAGGCATAACTGAAGAAGGTGAAGCCAACCAAACGAAGTCTTGTCCATCATTCCGAGCAAAAGCATGATGGAAGATAATACACTCTACCACCCCTGGTGTGAATGCCCATGGTGGAAATTGGGAAGTCGAAGAAGTAGGCAAGATCAGATGCTAATGATGTCTGGATAGTGGGCAAAATGAGGCTCTTAGAACTGAATGAATGATGACCAAGTATGCAGAGAATTCCTCATACTATGGGCAAAGCTCCTACCCGTTGAAGCGAAAGACATGATCGTGAGAATCTCAAAAGATTGTACAATCCTTCAGAAAAGGGGTGTCGAGCTTAACTTGACCAAAGAACTTCAGATGATAGAGGCCTTGAAGGCACTGGAAGATCTGGAGAGAAGCTTCAAACATGTTGAATGACACGGAGAGGTGTTAATATGAAGAAAGAAACCTCGAAAAATGAGAGAAAAGGTGCACAAAAGTAGCCGGGAGGAATAACACTTAAATATTACACAAACCGAGACAGAATAGGGAAGAGTTGTCGAAGAACCACTGGGCAACAGTTAGATAACCAGACGGCTATCAGACGATCGGCCGGCCATCCTCGAGGCCAAGCGGGAAGGAGAGAAAAGGAAAAGAAAGAAAAAAAAAGAGAAGAGAGAGAAAAAAGAATGAAAAGAGAGAAAAAAAAGAGAGAAGGAAAAGAGAGAGAGAGAAGAGAGAGAGAAGAGAAAAAGAAAAGAGAAAAAGAGGGGAATTTCTCATCAACCTTAAGACACTTTCGACAGAATCGGTGACAAGCACTCGACCATCACAATAGTTTAACAACTCACAAGGAAAGAAGAGCAACTTTAGTCGATAGAATCTTCGACTGAGATCACATGGAAGAATTCCTCTAGATACTAGAAAGCAATATGTTGAAGAACACACCAAACAAGATAAGAATTTGAATTAATTTTTACATCATCAGAAAATTTTTTGAATTTTGCAAGAACTTGCAAAAACAAATGGAAGAATCCCCAACAAGTCCAAGAATTCAAAACCCCCTAGTGAAGAATGGCGAATGTACGAAAAGGCAAGAATGAAGAATGTCTGAACATGGTTAAGAGATTGTCCCTAGTGGATTGAAAGGAATCAAGAATAGAACTTGGGCATGAAACCCATTGAGTATGAAATCTAAAGTAGATTAAGGAAACTTGAAGAATAGTTAGAATGAGGGCAAGAAACCCAACAAATACACAAGACTGAAAAAGATTGAAGAAATATGAAGAATAGTTAGAAGGAGGGCATGAAACCCAATGAATGTGAAGTCTTAAGAGATCAAAGATGAATGAAGAATGATCAGTCAAAGACATGAAGAGCAACAAGTGCATGATAGAAGTTTTTCCGATAGGCATACATTAGAAGGAAACCCTAAGAAGTAAGTGCACTTAAGAATGTTTTAAACCCTTAGAATAGGCATAAGCCCTAAAAAGAGATGCACTAAAGAGTGTTGAAAACCCTAAGAAGTAAGTACACTTAAGAGTGTTTTAAGACCTTAGAATAGGCACAAGCCCTAAGAAGAGGCGCACTAAAGAGTATTGAAAACTCTAAAAAATAGGTGCACTTAAGAGTGTTCTAAGCCTTTAGAATAGGTGCACTTACGAGTGTTAGAAATCCTAAGAAGTAGGTGCACTAAAGATGTCTTATCATATCATCATAAGGATGCTTTCTAGCCGTCGAATGGGCACATTAGCCCTTAAATGAGCACATCCATCCTTGAATGGGCACATCCACCCTTAGATGGGCATATCCGCCTTTAGATGGGACACCTCAGCCCTTAGATTGGCACACTAGTCTTTCAATGAACACACTTTTTGTAAGAGTAGAAGGAGAGAAAAGAAGATGACGAGAAAGTCTGATAGTTTAAGGATGAAGTTGAAGATGTTGAGATAGAAGAAACAAAGACGAAGTAAGAATACTTTGTCGACTTTTGTGTCTCACAAACCTCTTCAAAGTAGGGGGTAAGCTATAGACACTAAATTTTTGAGGTTCGATGAAAGAATGAAGATGAATGTTAAGCAAAGACAATGACCAAAATGCCTTTGAGAGTTAAGAAGAGAAGGGTGAAAAGAAGTTGGTAAAGAGTCTAGATAACTGACATATGACTTTGAAAAATCAACAGAAATTAATTCGAGAGGAATCTAGTGATAAGTCATATACTGTTGCGTAGTTACGGATGTCTAGTTTTCATAAAAATTTACGAATAGCAAATCGGAGTTAAATTCCAAAAGTTATATGCGATCGAAAGCGCAAAGGTTCGAAGGGACTACATCGAAGGATGATAAAAAGGGAAGGGGCCAAAAGAAAATTGGCCAACAAGCCATTAGACAGCCGCCCGGCCATCTGACAGTCACCCCGACAATTGGCCAATGGCCAAGCGTCCATCAGATGGCCGTTGGTTGTTTAGAGATGACCGTTTGGCCCAGTTGGGTTATTTTCGGAAGTTAGCTTGAAAAACTTCCTTTTTCGTTTGCACCCTTTCCTATGTAAACCCCCCTCCTCTCACTTTGCAATTCACACTGATTGTCGAATACAATCATCTCTTTCTCTCTCTTGAAGACACAATCAGGAATTTGATAAGTCTTTTCCAGTATAATTTTTTTTAGGCGTGCTATTACTCTAAACTCGAAAAGGGTACGTCTTGAGAGCAGAATTCTCTCCTCCCTCCCATTCTCTTTTATTTTTCTTGCTTAGAAAAAGCATGTTTAGGACTTTATTTTTATGCTTAGAAGCATGATTAGGGTTATTATGAATCGTTCTAACCCAATTTGTTTTACAAAATGGATAAGCGCATCGAGATAAGTCTGCAAACTTTCCTTTTTTAGAATCATGTTTACGAATTTAATTTCTTTGTGAATGCTTAAAAATATGCTTAGGAGCACATGATTAGAATCATACCAGAGAGAACTTATATTTGCTTTGATGTATGCTAGAAAATAGTATATAATAGGTAGAATTACCATATTACCCTTGAATGTCTTGTTTATGCTAGAATAGCTATGATTCATCTCTGTTGTTTGAATTAGGCTAGAAATGCCATGATTATGCTAGAATATTCCATGATAACCATGATTAGAATAGAAATGTCATGTTTAGGCTAGAAATGCTGATAGGTGTCTATTTATGTATTACTTTCATATCAATTTGTCCATGTTTCTTTGCTATATTCCTTGGTATTTTTATGTTTTTGTGTGGTTTTGATATTTGTAGGAGTTTTGGAGCAACTTGCACAAAAATGGAGTAAAACCCTTCATTTTCACCTCTGCTAGTCAGCCAATTTCTCGGAGTTGATTGTATTGATATACAATTAACCGGATGACATGCTATATACTATTGAAAAGCTCTCGAAGTCTATTTTCTGGAGAAATTTACGGTTCACGAATTTATGTAGTGTACCGAAAGTTGTGATAAAAATGGTATGAGAAGTGTATATTTGTAATTCCATATATCACTGTAGCATGTATAATACGGGGCACAGGTAGCAATTTACTGTAGCAGAGTATTTAAACACATTTTAGGGTTTTATTTTCATAACTTGAAGAGGGGGAGAACGTGGTAGAGGCTGCATCTTTGGATTTCTCTCATCTCTTGGAGTTCTTGAAGGAGATTGAAGGCTTGGAAAGAGGAAGAACTACAAATCCTAAGAGATTTCATCAGATTTGCTAAGTTTATCATTTCCCTTTCATCTTCTGGAATTTTTATGTATTGTATTGTATTTATGACGTTTTTAAGCATGTGTAACTGAATCTGAATTGGTTTAGGGTGATTTCAAAGCCCTTGATATGGTTTTTGTGAGTTGATTGTGCAAGAAGTTGTTATCCAATTCTCTAATTGAAGTTGCTTGTATTTTCCCATATCTAATGCTTATGATTGCTTGCTGATTGTATTTGGAATGGCCAACTGAATATAATCTGATTGTTGTCTATTGCTAGAGTAGAAATCTTGATCCGTAATTGTCTTGAATTTCTAATCCTTAGTAGCAAAATTGTGATCAGAGATTGCAATTGGATAATACAACCTAAGTAAATAATCCGAGCTTGTGTGTTTATTGCTTAGATCAACCTATCTTTCTTATCGTAATGCATCCATTGAATTAAATTTAGAGAGCTTGTTCTAGGTTGTTTAATGGATAGAGATTAAATAAAGAGCTGTTTTATTTGACAACAAAGTAAGGAAAGATTGGGATAACAGAGCTTGTTGTTATCTACGGTTGATAATTTCAATGGTGTAATTGGATGACAATTCTACGATTAATTCGCAAATCCATATCTTGTGGTAGAGAAGGATCCCTTAACCAGGTTTCTCTCATTGATTTTTCATTCAAATTAACTTTCTGTTTTGTTATTCTTCATTTGCATTCTTATTTCATTTAGTTAATCATTCAACAAAACCCCCCCCTGTTTAGTTTATTGTTGCTGGAAAATAACAAATTCAATTAGAATCAATCCTCGTGGGAACGATATCTACTTATCACTTTATTACTTGTGCGACTAGTATACTTGCTAGTTTTGAACGCATCAAATGCCATGATTCTCAATAAACTGATATGAATTATACTAGAATAGCAATAGGTAGAATATCATGATAGAATTTATCAAATCTAGGCTAGAATGCCATGACACTAGATTATGGCTTTGTATGATTTATGAACATTTGTATATTATTAAGTGTAATTGCGTGATGCCATGAAGTGATGGTAGATTCACATTGATGGTGGACTCATATTGACCATCACTAAGAATGAATGCCTTAGCTATGTTTAGATGGATATGTAAGAAGCTTGATAGACAGTGAATAGAGTCACATATGGTGGTGAGAAATTCATCAGCTATTGAGTTTCGATTGTATATGAATGTATGGAACATTATATTATTGTTGAATAGCAATGTTGTAATCCTCTCCCTTTCCCCTATGTTTGAAAGGAATTGTAACTGTATTCTTCTCCCTCTGTCTTTGTATAAATATACAACCGCTATTGATTGAATAATCACCTCACATGCCTAAAGAAGATAAAATGAATAATGTGTGCATCAAACAAACAATGCTAGGCAGACTAAGTAACAGTACGAGATATTTCTATTTGGTATTTCCCAAAAAGAGGTCGGATTTACATCTGTTCGTGTCAAAGGACTCATACCTAGCTTTCCAAATCCATCTCCAAAGCGATGAGGGTAGTTTAGGTCCAGAAAGGAGGGATCAGATTGCCCCCATTTATTCCTAATTGAATAATTGGGTGGCGACTCCTCTCTCCAGACATGCCAATGGCTCGTTTTTGTCTCCTTAAGTCTTGAAAGAGGCTTTGACACAATATCGTAGTCGCAAATGCTCTGGCGGGATGAAAGCCCTATTCACACTGCTTGATTCCCTTCTATTATTGTGTGTTCCAATTTTTCAGTGCATAAATATGATTCAACATTTGTGGCCCATTTTTCATACTCTTTCACTTAAAGAGATAAGGCAGCAAACTCAAGGCTTTTTAAATTGAACATTTTGTGAAGCTTCTGATTCACTTGATAATTTTAAAACTTCAGAATCTTTAATTTGTCTTTGTTTGCAAACTTCAAGTTTGCGATGATCACTATATATAATGATATAAATATATAAGATAAATTAACACAACGTAGAGAAATAATGTAACAAGAAATAAAGTAAAGCACTATATATATAAAAGTTGTTGAAATTATAAAGTATCATTGTTTTCTGATATGAAGTATCAAAATGAATTGCAACCATAGAGCATACTTCCAAAGATAATTTTACCAAATAATTTCAACATAATAAGGATGCATGAAATATATCGACAATAATCGTGATGATAATGATTGTGTTTAATAATTATAGTTTATGTGTTTTGTTTAACATAATTAGAATAAATCTAAATGATAAGAGTGAAAATGAGAGACTACAAGAGAGCTCAAATTTAAAGTAATTAAGTGAAGAAGACAAGTGAAGTTATTTGTATCATTCCCATGCTTTACGTCTCTTTACATAGCCAAGCTAAGCCCACTGTATTTGAAAATCAAGGGGAGAAAGTGGAAAGAATTTACAAAGGTTTGCAACGGCAGTCATGAAAAAGGGTGTCAAGGACGGTAGATTTTCCGTGGAAGTTTTGTTGCATTAAATGGGATAAGAAAAGGTTGCAAGTGTGGTGAAATTCCACACACATATTTGCAATATACACACGCACAAAAATAAAAGAAAAATTGATCAACTTAAATAGAGAAATCAACACCTAAACAAAATCAAACTATATAAACAAATTGCAATATGCACCTAGATAACGAGAAATATGACAATCTAACGCCCAAACGTAGAAATCATCCTTTGAAGAAAAATTAGACATGCATGTACCTAATTTTTCAAGTAACAAAGCAATCAACTATGATTTAAGCATAGCACAAATCTTTCAAATAACATAAATTTTGAAAACAAAAGATTGAAACAAGAGAAACTATGATATGGGCAAAGGTTTCGAATTACATCTTTAAGTCAAGTAAATTGATTTGAAATCCCTAGATCAACTATGAGAAGTTTGAATTGGTGATGAAATCAGCTAGGCTATCAAGAATCAATAATGCAATCAGCTTGGGTTACTGAGAAATGAATCATCAATGAAATTAGATTGAAGTCAGTGAGGGTTAAATCAATAATCAAATCAAATCAAAATTGGTTAGGGTTAAATCGATGATGAAGTCATATCGGAATCGGCTAGAGATAAATTGTGATGAAATCAACTTTGCGTCGGATGAGTTAACTGTATAGCAGTGCAGTTCTCGTTAGGCTGAGTGATTTGCATCGGGGAATTACTCTAGTCGTAAATGTATGGTGCAAATAAACCTTTTTTTTTGTAGTGCGTAATATAATTAATATTAGGTAGAACGAATAAATTGTAGCCGCTGTGAATTAAGGGTATTACATTCATCTTATTACCCTATAGTGGTTATGTGTAATGTTGACTACGAATACTAATTGTAAAAAGTAAAGGAGTACTGTAATTTTGCCGAACCTTAGGGGTTTCATTGTAGTTTTCCCTGCAACAGCTACAAGAAAAATAACATAAGAAAGGCATTCAAAATGTAACTTAACAAATGTATAATGAAATAAGCTAAAAATAATATATAATTTTAACTAAAATTAAACCCATATTTTCTCTTAATCACCAAAAAATTTGTAAAGTAAACGTAAAATCTAACACAAAGACAGAAATCATATAAAAAATAAAACAACATAAAAAGAAGATTCAACTCGCAAGATTTGGATAAATTATTGACATGACCAAGATCCAAGTCAATAATAGGAAAATCATCAAAAAAAAATTAATAAAGTTATTAATCAATTGAATTAATGTTATATAATTCGGATACATTTTTTATTTAATTTTATTAGTTAATTTTTTAATTATATTTCTTTTTTTTTTAGAACTATTTGGTCAAATTTTCAAACATAATAGGCTTTCTTGTTTTAAGGTTTTAAGTTTGCCTTAGTTTTTCTTGGTAAATACATAATATTAGGTAATTATTTAGGGTATATACATATCAATATGTCTTCCTTACTGCTTTCTTTTACTTTCTAGATAACCAAACAAACACCAAATTAAGAATATATTTTTTGGAAAACTTCTCTAGTTACTTATTGATATAGTTTTTTGCTGTCGGTTTGGAGAGAGAAATGATAGAGATTTGGTTGAGAGAAACAAGATATTGCACAAGTTTATCTTAAGGCAAGAATAAATATTCAGTTTTAGTATTGGTAAAAGAATTCGATTTTCTGGGTGCCCAAGAAAATAGTTCATTGATTAATCAGACTATAAATTTTATTGGTATTTTTTTCATAACAAAATAATTTTGTAATTATGTAATTATTTAATAATATATAGGATAACAAAATAGAAGTACAGAGTAGATTTTTAATTTTAAATTTGGATAAGGGACGCCCCGAGAGTAAGGATGTAAAAGAGACTTTTCAGGATTCATGTAGCCCTGCTCTTTATTTATCGGAAACAATAAAATTTACCCCTAGCTTTGAAAAACCGATCCTCCCTTGGGTTTTGGGAATATCACGTTTGCCCCTCTAGGATTTGAAGAAACTATTTGATAAGGCTTAATCTGACGTTGTATTGTATGGCATTCGGTGAACTGCAGTGGCTAGGACGATAAAAAAACCATTCAATCTGCCTCAATCTGCGGAAAAAAAAAAAAAAATCTTGCGACACTAGATGCTGCCTCTACAGCAATCTTGGTTAATTAAGGTCTCTGTCATTCGAAGCCTCCCAGTGTTTTCTCGACTCTACAAGCCTGGTCTCCTTCCCTTCAAAAATCAAACCTTAATTGAATATCTATGAAAGAATGAGCTTTCCTAGTTTCTAACGTGCATCCGAGTTTAGAATAAATTATTTGCTCCAAGTCTAAATGCTTTAGCCACTATCTGTTTGTCTTCTCTTTGACCCTACAAGGAACCAAAAAATCAGGCTCTTGAATCTCCTTGGTTCTTTTCTTTTATCTGTTTCACAAACTTTCACCAACAAAATCTTGCAGATTAAACCTTTTAATACCCAATTTACTTTCATTTAAATAATGTCACTTATCCAATTTTTTCTACAAATTAATTTATACAAACTAATATTATACCAATTTATTAAAGGATTAAAAATTTGATAAAATATTATAACCTTTTATGTAGCATTTTTACATTATAATTTTCTATTTAAACAATCGAAAAAAAAAACCAAAATTAGGGGTCTTCCAATGAAGTATTAGACCGTGTTCGAAAGTGTTTGATTATTCAACAGATGAGTCCGATAATGTCTGAAAGTGTACGACACTCAACAAAAAATTAAGATATACAAATTTTCAGGAAAATGATCATTTTGTCATCCACACTTTTACTTGGAGCATTTTTTGAATTTTTCCTAGACTATTTGTACATATAAGACGAATTCTCTCGGAATAAGCATACATACATATAGAGAGGTATATATGTATACAATAATACTAATTAATTGTATTTTATTTATTTTTAAATATATATCCATCTTTACAAAGAAGACAAAAATTAATAAAAAATAGATAAAAAATGTAGTAACCTATATTCTTTTAACAAAATTTGCTCTAGTACAACTACTATGAAAATTATACAAAAAAATTAGTAAAATATTTTTTTCTCAAGATCTTGGTTGGGTTGTAGCTCAGTCCAACCATTCCCTGCTTTCGCCGCTATTTATGGAGCTAACGAGTATGCTTGTTAGAAAGATGCCTAGTTGACAAGAGTTATCCGTGTCTTGTGTTTGCAAAACACAATTTAACATCTTCTTACAATTTATTTGAAATACTAATTTTGTTAGTGAAGCAATCAACAAAAGTAAGAACCTCAAAAGAATCATGGGAAATTTCAAAAAACAGGAAAATTAGGGGGCTGTATTAAAATATGGATACATCTTCAAAACTTTTGATGCCATAGACACTTTGTGTATGAAATGACTAAAATACCCTTTATTCATTCATTATTGAAAAGAAAGAAGAAACATCCGTCATTCCTCTTTCCTCTATTGTCTAAAACACCCTTCAACACCTATATTTCATATCATGGTTTAATCTTAGAGTTGAAGCTGAGCAACAAGGTAAGACAACTCTCTCTAAATGACATTAGAATGTTGAAGTAAGTTGTAATGTTTTCATTACTTCTTGTTTTCGTAGCTTTCAACCACATTAACTAGCTTAAAATAGGAATATGTATGTGAACTAAGCTTAGATATAGCGCGATTTTTGTCAATATTTGCTAAAACTTGCAAATCGTAGAGAAAATTTTGGTATTGTAGGCAAGAGGGAAGAAGATGTGACGTAGTCAAGCGAGATCGCTCAACAAATGTGTCCTGTGTCAAATTTATAAGACTGACGCTCGACATGTCGAGGGGTCTTGTCGAGTGTGGGTCTTGTCGAGTGTCAAGTAAGTGTGTCAAGGCTATTGTCATGTGTCAAGTCGAGTGTTAAATATGTCGATTGTCGGATGTGTGGAGGTTTTTGTCGATCGTTGAGCATCGAGTGTGGAGCATCGAGTTAGATTCCATCGAGATATGTCGAGCGTTTTGACAGAATTGTCATTTTTGTGACCTATTTAAGTAATTTTGTAATGATTTTTTATCCACAGACCTTATATGATATGTCTCTATTATGCAAGATATGAAAACTTTACGCATACTTATTCTTTACAATGGTTCTTGGATTATGTAAGAGAATGGTGGTTATTTGTACACCGGTGGGAGGGCAAAGCCATTGATACTTCATAGGTATACTATTTATAATGAGTTGGTTGACTGTATTAGTACTAAAATGGGTTGGGATCTTCGTAAGTATAACATAAGTTTAGAGGTTCAATTTGCTTTTAAGGGTGCTCCGCCATTTCTGACTCCCATTGAGACTGACAAAAATGTTTATTTTTTTATACAACATTGTTTGGAGGACTAACAATCATATACACTACCAATTGTCAAAGTTAAAGATAAGGACAAGCAAAGACAGAGGTTAGGATTCGATGCAGTACCAAGGCGGCAAAGTCGTTCTCATCCCTCTTTGTTTCACTCAGCAAGTGGAAGCAATCAATTAAGTCAGTCCACTCTTATTTGTGCAGAATCACAATTGAATGATGACATTGGTATTAACTTTGAGCAATATGCAAGGCAAGAAGGATATGAGTCATTTGGGGTGTTATGTGAAAATGAAGAAGAGGTGCCCCTATTGATGCCATTAAGATTAGTATGTCATCTCGATAGCATCGGAGAGTTTGAGAGTTTGGCAATATTAATGTTAATGATGCTGGTGATGACGTTAATGATGACAATGGTGGTGATGAAGATGATGATGATGCTAGTGATGATGTTAATGAGTATGGTGACGACAAGAATGATGATTGCCCTATTCGTATTAAAGATTTGGGTGAGAGTTTGAATTGTTGATAGGCAGAATGTAGACGGTTCACATTTTGTTAATGATAAATACATGGAGATTTTGAATGATGTGAATCAAGATATGTCATTTACCTTTCCTTCTCCAATACATTCCACACCTACTCTTTCACTATACAGACATCAACAAGATCTGCTGTTGAATAATGAGCCAAAAATGGATGCAAATTCTATACATCAAAAAGCTAATTTGGGCTTTGAAAATGACAACCGTCGGGCTAACACACTTAGGTGAATGCCGCCTATTGTGCATTCATCATCCACAGTCGACAATGATGCTATATTGTTTATATTTGATGAGACTGAGGTTACAGTTGGGTAGATGTAATAGCAAAATCGAGCTTTGTGAGAAGTTATCAAATTTGGCATTAAGACGTAACTTTCAATTTAAGGTAAGAAACTCTAATGCAATAAGGTTTGAGGTCGTATGTTATGATGAATCTTGTAAATGACATTTACGCGCCACAAAGGTGGCCAATTCCCATTTCTTCCAAGTGAAAAAGTATGAGAACCATCACACATGTTTTGGAGTCGGACTTCACCCAAACACAAATAGGCAACTGCACATGTTATCGACAAACATATAAAGAGCAAATTCATTCAGGCATCAAGAATATTCCATTCGAAGGATATTATGTTTGATGTTTAAGAGTCATTGGGTGTTAATATCACATACGACAAGGCATCGAGGGCAAAGGAGATAGCTTTGCAAGAACTTCACGAATCTCATGAGGAATCATTCACACTACTCGCCCAGTATATGTGATGTAGTACTCAAATTGGTCCTTTTTACGTTACTAGTATTTTAATAATTTGTCTTTTGTGTTTGAGTAAGAAACGCACCGTTTTAGCCTAAAGGAAGAAACAAAAACAATATATGTAGCTTTATTCCAGGCAGGGGAGAGACAGTTGAAACAGGAAATACATATTTGAATAAAAACGAACTTTTCTTCTGGGAACAGAGGCATCCTGCTTCTACCCAGCTGTGATATTCTTAATCTCTACTCTCCCATTGATCCATTTTCTGTTATTCCACTGCTGCATCAGAGTAGCAACTTGTATTCTTCTGGGAACATTTTTTCACTCTGATGCAGCAGCAGAATAATTGAAAATGGATCAATGGGAGAGTAGAGATTAAGAATATCACAGCTGGGTAGAAGCAGGATGCCTCTATTCCCAGAAGAAAAGTTCGTTTTTATTCAAATATGTATTTCCTGTTTCAATTGTCTCTCCCCTGCCTGGAATAAAGCTACATATATTGTTTTTGTTTCTTCCTTTAGGCTAAAACGGTGCGTTTCTTACTCAAACACAAAAGACAAATTATTAAAATACTAGTAACGTAAAAAGGACCCATTTGAGTACTACATCAGTTCATCCCCACCAGAAAAAGGACTCGTCTCGAGAACTTCTGAGTGAACGGCAGCTTCATCAGGAGGAAAATAATCATGTAAATCAGACACATTGCAGGTAGAGGAGATTTGCCATTCCGTAGGGAGGTCAAGCACATAAGAGTTGTTGCTAATTTTCTTTGTAATGCGAAAGGGCCCAAATTTTTTGTGCTGCAACTTGCTGTATGTGCCTGTGGGGAAACGTTGCCTCCGCAAATGTACCATGACTAGATCACCCTCTTCAAACACCTTCAAACGTCTCTTCTTGTCAGTAGCAGCTTTGTATTTGGCATTAGAGGCTTCCAATTTCAAACGTACATCAGCTAACATATCCTAGAGTTGAGTGGCTAAATCTTCGGCTGCTCGACTTTTGAACTTAGGCAGAATAACCAGGTCGACAGTATGACTTGGAGGCTTTGTGTAGACAATGGAGAAAGGGGATTTACCAGTTGAACGATTCGACATGCTGTTATATGCAAATTCAGCTTGAGGAAGGGACAAATCCCACTGCTTGTGATTGTCCCCAGCTATGGCTCGGATCATATTGCCAAGGGTGCGGTTAACTACTTCTGTTTGACCATCAATTTGAGGATGGTGAGAGCTACTCAAGTTCAAGTCAGTGGCAAAACGTTTCCAGAGCTCACGCCAAAAATGGCTGACAAATTTCACATCTCTGTCTGAGGTAATGGAACGTGGGATGCCATGCAAGCGTACTATTTCTCTAAAAAATAATAGAGCAACATGGGCAGCATCATTAGTTTTTTTACAAGGCACAAAGTGAGACATTTTTGAAAATCTGTCCACCACAACCATCACAGAATCAGCACCTCGTTTAGTTTTTGGTAACCCAAGGATGAAATCCATGCTCAAGTCCTCCCAAATTGTATTTGGGATGGGCAAAGGGGAGTACAAACCAGTGTTCTGACTTCCACCCTTAGCTTGTTGACAGATAATGCATCTTTGAACATACTTACTGATTTCCTTTCTCATTTTGGGCCAATAAAACCGTGCTTCAATTGCCTTAATTGTTTTATCTCTGCCAAGATGGGCTGCTAGATCTCCTGGCGAAGTGATGTCTTAGGCACACATAATTGGTTACCTTTAAAAAGAAACCCATCACTAATATGAAAGTCTTCAATTCTGTTTCCTGCATTACATTCATGCCAAATTCCAGCAAAGTCTTCATCCCCTGGATACACATCCTTAAGACTTTCAAATCCAGTTATTTCGGTTTGTAAAATTGTAAGGAGTGAGCTCCTTCGACTCAAAGCATCAGCCACCTTATTCAATTTTCCAGCTTTGTGCTTAAAAACAAATGAAATTTTCTGTAAGAAGAGTACCCATCTAGCATGCATCTGGCTAAGAGTCTTTTGGGAGTTTAAGAATCGAAGGGACTGGTGATCACAATGAAGAATAAATTCCTGCTGTAACAGATAATGTTCCCAATGACGTAGTGCCCGGACTATGGCAAATAACTCTTGCTCATATGTGGACCAACGTTGGCGAGTTTCATTAAATTTTTCACTGAAAAACTCAATAGGTTTGCCTCCTTGTGTCAACACTGCACCAATACCCAGCATGCTAGCATCAGTTTCAACCTCAAAAGGACGAGAAAAGTCTGGTAAAGCAAGAACAGGAGCTGTACATAATTTCTCCTTAATTTCAGCAAAACTGGACTTTTGTGCTTCACCCCAAACAAACTGCCCTTGTTTTAAACAATTGGTAATAGGAGCTAGAATTGAACTGAATCCTTTTATGAAGCGTTTATAAAACGTCGCCAACCCATGGAAGCTTCGAACTTCGGAAACATTCTTAGGGGTAGGCCAATCTTGGATTGCCTTAACCTTTTGTTCATCAACCTGCAACCCATCCTTGCTAACCACATACCCCAAAAATAGCAATTTATCTGTACAGAACTCACACTTTTTCAAGTTTAGGTACAACTGATTAGCCCGTAAAGCCTCTAAAATCAACCTCAGATGCTGTAAATGTTCCTCCTCCACCTTACTAAAAATAAGAATATCGTCGAAATAGACAACAGCAAATTTTCCAACAAAAGGTTTCAATACTTGATTCATTAGCCTCATAAAAGTGCTAGGGGCATTGCATAACCCGAAAGGCATGACTTGCCATTCATAGAGACCTTCCCTTGTTTTGAAAGCCATTTTCCATTCATCACCAGGCCTGAAACGAATTTGATGATATCCACTTTTGAGGTCCAGTTTACTAAAAACTGCAGAACCTGCCAATTTGTCCATTAAGTCTTCAAAACGGGGCATTGGAAATCTATATTTGATCGTGATCTTGTTGATCGCTCGACTATCAACACATATACGCCATGTTCCATCTTTCTTAGGCACCAATAAAGCTGGCACTGCACATGGACTAAGACTTGGTTTAATGAGTTGTTTTCGTAATAACTCTTCAACCAAACCTTGCAGAATGTCATGTTCCTGAGGGCTCATTCGAAAATGAGGAAGGTTTGGAAGATTGGCACCAGGAATGAAGTCAATATGGTGTTGGATATCTCGCATTGGAGGAAGTTCATCTGGTAATTCTGATGGACAGAGATCATGAAATTCTGTTAACATGGCTGCCACAGCTTTAGGGAGAGGCTGTTTCAAAACTGAATGTTCATTGACCACTACAGCAATTGCTCTCTTGCTTTGTAGAAATTCAGCTTGAAATTCATTGCCACTTACTGCTAGCATCACTGGTTTACTGGCATCGGATTCAGTCGAAGAAAGAGGTAGCAATACTATCCTTTTCCCTTTCCAATTAAACACATAGCAATTTTCCCTACCTCTGTAGTGAGCATCTACATCAAACTGCCAAGGGCAACCCAATAAGATTTGGCAAGCATCCATGTCTAAGACATCAAACCATTTCTTATCTTGATACACTTTTCCAATAGAAAAAGGCACTTTACAAATTTCAGTCACACAAACTTCAACGCCTTTTTTAATCCACCCCACTTTGTAAGGATTTGGATGTTTTTCCATATGTAAACCCAGAGCCTTCACTGCTGCTTTCGAAATCACATTTTCACTACTTCCGCTATCGATGATAAGATCACAAACTTTGCGTTGAACAGTGCATCGAGTGCGGAAGATTTTATGTCTTTGAGAATTGTTATCTTGTCTAGGAGACAACAGAAGCTTTTGTAAAATACAAACTAGTACATCTCCTTCGTTGCCCTGTACAATTTCAGCCCCTTCAAATCCATCTTCACCAATTCCTGCCTCTTGTGAATTATCTTCACTCTCATTACCATCAATCAAATACACTGATCGTCAGGTGGGACATTCATTAGAACGGTGACCAGGTTGATTACATCGGTAACATTTTATAGGCATTGGTTTAGCATAGGGATTATTATGAACAGGTGGTAGAATGGGTTGTTTACCTGCAGCTTTCGTCTCCATGGAATTTGTTTCTGCAACTGACTTCTTTTGGTGTTGAAGGGAGCTCACATGAGAACTCTGAGTAGTGTGATAGTTGCCTACCCCATACTCAGTAGAAAATTTCTTTTGGGAGTAACTACGACTGGAACTTCTAATCAATTGTTGCTCTACCCGATTTGCCAAGCTAACTGCCTCAGATAAAGACCAGATGGTCTTCAATTCTAACTTCTCTTGAATTGGTTCCCGTAATCCGCCAATAAATCGTGCCACAAGCTGCCTTTCAAACTCCTCCAAATTATTTCAGGCACTAAGGCGATAGAATTCTTCAGCATATTCATCCACTGAGCGAGTTTTCTGTCGACAATGTTGGTATTGTTGATACAATATTTGTTCAAAATCTGCAGGTAAATATCGAGCACGAAGCAATTGTTTCATACGTGCCCATGTTCGAACCTTACCCTTTCCTTCTCGACAACGAATGTGTTGCAATTGCTCCCACCAAGCAGAGGCACCAGCCTTTAGCTTATAAGCAACAAGAGTAACCTGTTTATGCTCTGGAACTTCCATATATTCAAAGAAGTTATCAACCGTTTGTAACCAACCAAGAAAATCTTCAATATGGAGACGTCCATGAAAATTTGGGATATCAATTTTCAAGCGATAATCATGCGAACCTTGTCTATTTTGTCATTGATTGAATCGTTGTGGAGCTCTAAATCTAGGTTTCCCCAAGACCCATTGCTCAACCTCTTCGTCAACATCAGAATCATCAAATACATGCCTCTGATGTTGAATTTCTCCATCATCAGATTCAAAAAATTCAAGCATATTTGTTGGCCCATGCCGTCGGGTTCTCCTCCGGTCATGAAAGCCCACTGAAGAAAGATGAACACCATGAGGTGGTGGTATTCTGTCTTCTTGGTTTCTAAGATGTGGTCTCACCTCACCTAAAACTTCAAGAATCTGGCGTAGATCTTTCGTCGACTCGTAGCTCTAAGTTGGTCTGAGATGTCCAAAGATCCTCCAGGCTTCGATTCCCACCAACAGCCTGGGTACTGCTGTCTCCTTTGCTAGCCATCACATAGGCTCTGATACCACTCTGATGCAGCAGCGAAATAACAGAAAATGGATCAATGGGAGAGTAGAGATTAAGAATATCACAGCTGGGTAGAAGCAGGATGCCTCTGTTCCCATAAGAAAAGTTCGTTTTTATTCAAATATGTATTTCCTGTTTCAACTGTCTCTCCCCTGCCTGGAATAAAGCTACATATATTGTTTTTGTTTCTTCCTTTAGGCTAAAATGGTGCGTTTCTTACTCAAACACAAAAAACAAATTATTAAAAAACTAGTAACGTAAAAAGGACCCATTTGAGTACTATATCAATATGTACATGATTGAGAAAGCAAACCCGAGGACCAAAACGACTTTAGAAACTAATGACAATAACCATTTCAGATACTTTTTCATAAGTATGGGGGCTTCTGTTGTCGGATTTGCATCATCAATTAGGCCAATTATTGCAGTTGATGGATCTTTTTTGAAAGAAAAATATAGAGGTACCATGTTTTTGGCTTCTTGTATAGATAAAAATAAACAAATATACTCATTGGTATTTGGAGTTGGGCATTCTGAAAATGATAAATTATGGAACTGGTTCATGGGATAGTTGCGTGATCATGTGGTACGAAATGTCCAAGATCTTGCTTTCATTTTCGACTGCCATTGTAGTATTGAACGAGTTGTTGTAGAAGTTTTTTCTCATGCACTGCGTAGATTGTGCACTCATCACTTGAAGGATAACTTGAAGGCCACGTTCAAGGACAAGACTTCGTTGGATTTGGATATATTCTCCCGAGCTGTAAGAACATATTACTGTGCCGATTTCAACTATCATATGAGGCAAATTGAATCGTATATGCCTGAATTCGTAACTGATAAGTGTCTATTTATATATCATTTTCATATCAATTTGTCCATGTTTCTTTGCTATATTCCTTGGTATTTTTATGTTTTTGTGTAGTTTTGATGTTTGTAGGAGTTTTGGAGCAACTTGCACAAAAATGGAGTAAAACCCTTCATTTTCACCTCTGCTAGTCAACCATCTTCTCGGATTTAATTGTATTGATATACAATGAACCCGATGACATATCATATACCGTTGAAAAGCTCTCGAAGTCTACTTTTTGGAGAAATTTACGGTTTATGAATCCATTCAGTGTACCGAAAGTTGTAATCAAAACAGTGTGAGAAGTGTAGAAATGTAATTCCACACATCACTGTAGCATGTATAATACGGGACACTGTAGCACGTTACTGTAGCAGAGTATTTAAACACATTTTAGGGTTTTATTTCATAACTTGAAGAGGGGAGAACGTGGTGGAGGCTGCAGCTCTGGAATTCTTTCATCTCTTGGAGTTCTTGAAGGAGAAAGGAAGCTTGGAAAGAGGAAGAACTACAATCCAAAGAGAATTACATCAAATTTGCTAAGTTTTTCCCTTCCCTTTCATTTTCTGGAATGTCTCCATGTTGTATTGTATTTACCACGTTCTTAAACATGTGTAACTGAATCTGAATTGGTTGAGGGTGATTTCAAAGCCCCTGATATGGTTTTTGTAAGTTGATTGTGCAAGAAGTTGTTATCCAATTCTCTAATTGAAGTTGCTTGTATTTTCCTATATCTAATGCTTATGATTGCTTGCTGGATTGTATTTGAATGGCCAACTGAATATAATCTGGTTGTTGTCTATTGCTAGACTAGAAATCTTGATCCGTAATTGTCTTGAATTTCTAATCCTTAGTAGCAAAATTGTGATCAGAGATTGCAATTGGAGAATACAACCTAAGTTAAATAATCCGAGCTTGTGTGTTTATTGCTTAGATCAACCTATCTTTCTTATCGTAATGCATCCATTGAATTAAATTTAGAGAGCTTGTTCTAGGTTGTTTAATGGATAGAGATTAAATAAAGAGCCTGTTTTATTTAACAACAAAGTAAGGAAAGATTGGGATAACAGAGCTTGTTGTTATCTACGGTTGATAATTTCAATGGTGTAATTGGATGACAATTCTACAATTAATTTACAAATCCATATCTTGTGGTGGAGAATGATCCCTTAACCAGATTTCTATCATTGATTAATTCCCATTTCAATTAAGTTTGCATTGTGCTATTCATTAATTACCGTCGTATTCAATTTTTCATCTAGTTAATCAACCAACAAAACCCCCCATTTAGTTAATTGTTGCTGGAAATAACAAATTCAATTAGAATCAATCCTCGTGGGAACGATATCTTACTTATCACTTTATTACTTGTGCGACTAGTATACTTGCTAGTTTCGAATGCATCAGTAACTTATCTTCAAGAGATTGGACTGGATAAATGGGCATGTTCACAATTCATGACCGATGGTATAACATCATGACAACAAATATTGCTGAGTCGATGAACAGCTACTTGCGATATGCTCGATTCCTTTCGGTTACATTGTTAGTAGATTATTAACGAATGAACTTGCAGCGATGGTTCTATGAGCTCGAGAGTTATTTGCTAACTCATAATTATATCTCTTGCCGTGGGCTAACAAGTTGATGGAGAAGTGTTTAAAGGAGGGCAAACGTATGAGAGTTACTGGTATCTCTCTTACTATGTACGAGGTGAGCGGCAAGGACCTCGTCAATGTCGTTGACATGCATGCTCAGACATGTACATGCAAGGTGTTTGATCTTGACCAGCTTTCGTGTGCACATGTATTATTTGTTGATAGTGTGGAAGTTTCGGGCATAATATTAGACTTGTTGAAAACCATCTCCACTAGAGGTTGTTGTAGGGGTGCAACGTGACAGGGATGTTTGGCAAATGTACGCAATGGGCATTTTTCTCCATGTAATATAATTTGTTTGCTCTATGCGATGTAATGTATTTACATTTTTCCATCAGAGGCTATTTCAATTGACAAAACATTTATTTATGTCTTTGTCAATGTATAAAACATTCATTTATGTGCTTTTGTCAATATATAAAACGTATATGAACAAATACATGTATGTACCAATACATCCAAAAAAATGAATTTATATTTTTTGCATACTGACATTTTCAATTGTCAATATAAGTATGTACAAATACATCTGGAAAAAATGTGCTAGTAGACAAAATATCTATGCAAGACATATACTCTATAACGACACATGTAACTGGTCGAATATATGTGAATAAAAATGTGCAACTATATAAAACATATACCCAAAAAATCATGGTACAATGCAAATACCATGCATGACACAAAATCATGATACCTCCGTGTCTGGTTGTGCCTAATCATCATAAGAGGCATCGATCTCGCGTGCAGATTGCAGCTCAACATGGGCAGGCACGTCTGAACGCGGCCCCATGGTGTCTAAGATGACCTCCTCCGCCTGTGGAAGAACCTAATGAGCCCAAAGATGTAATGCCATTTTTTGTCGAAGTGTCTTGTCCGTGAATGCCTTAATGTTTGCCAATGGAACGCCCCTAGCTAAGTACTCCATGAACTTCAAACAATACAAGTCGCATGCTCCTCCCTCATCCTCCTACTACGGTACCTTGGGCGAATTCTCCATGCGCTCAATGTCATAAGGAGTAGCGGGATACTCAGGAATACCTTAAACCTCCATTTACACCATACATAGTATCATCTCTGTCAGACACAAGATTGTGTCCCTCATTGTGTCAGTGGAACTGTTCGTATAACATGAGTCATATATGACTATCACACAGCGATTCAAATCCACCTCGACTGCCACCCAATGTTCACTCTTGATGTTAATAGGGACATAGAGCTGAAAAGAAAGTAGACAACATGAAAATCAGTCACAGCATTTTCACTAAAACAGGATAGACTAACACATTAAATATAAATGGACTCACCCTGTCCACATCAACCTATGGTCGTCTAATGAGGGGCATCTCCCCAAGGAGAAACTGGACAAGATCTGACTCGTTCACCCAATCGATATCAACCAATTTGTCCTCAAATCGTGTCCACAACCCTTGAATTTTTGCCTGCAATTAAACAATTACGGTTAGCTAACTCTCGAACAGGCACACGTATGAAATCACTAATATACTATAATTTCATATGTTTTGCAAATACCTACCCAAAAAGTTATGTCCAGGAATGCAAACTTCTGGACAACATCTGCTCCCATTTCTCTAGCTCTACAGTGCAACATCTACAAGTAGCTATCAATATGCTACATACAGTTATAGTAATCAATAAATATTGTAATAGTATATTGGTTAGAAGGAGACAACAAGGAGTAAAACAAACCTCAAATCCAAGCCACTTAGTCGGCGTGGTCAATGTCATGAAGAACTCACGCCCAACAAAGCAGACCCCCAAGTCAATATTGTCTGATGCCTCACTCATCCAACTGTCGAAGCTTATGCAATCAGTGTCTGGTGTGGAGGCATGTGGGTGAAATAGTAGAACTCGAGTTCACAAGATACTATCAGATACATAGTCTGCATTTGGTGTCGCTGCCTCCCAATGTTGTAAAGTGAGCTCCTCTACGGGCTGAATAATTAGATCTTCTGTCTCTACATGTGAAACATCAGAGGTTATCTCGTGTGGCACGACCCTAACTCTCTTTCTACCCGAGGGACTAATAAAGGGGCTTTGTTTATGCTTTTCCAAAAACAGTCGTCAACCTCAAAGGGAAACGAATCCCAAGAGAGTAGCATCGAGGATACAAACACTCGTTGCTGCAAGGTCATGTTCTTTTGCCTCCTGACTGTTATTATCGTCGCCTGCACCATCATCTGAATCCTGTATTACAACAAACCATCACAACGGGTTAATTGTTATGAAATCATGGAAATCATTAATTACGTTATTAATTTATGCGACGTATTGTGGCAGCGTATCCAAAGTTGCCATCTAATAGTACAACAGCCTGACGCAAAAGTACTATCTCCTCCTGCATGTCCTTATTCTCTACCCATAACATTGTTATCTCCTCCTAGAGTCCCACAAGCTCACCCAAAACTGTGCTCTCAAAGTTATCATGGATCGGCTGCAGCTGTATATCATTACTCAAAATCAACATGAGAAACCAACCAACTAGTAATGTAAACAAAAAAAGTATACATAGTAAATTTTCAATATATACCTTTGAACTAGAAGGAACATCATGTATAGGAGGGGAAATGTCCCCATGGGGGGTTGTGCAGCCCGAAAGAGGAACCAATTCACATGCACGACCATAGCTCTCGAACGCAGTATGTGCAAGACTAATGGGGGAAACGATGGATGAAGATTGCATTCGATCATCTAGACAATCAGCTGTGCCGATGACTGGCCCCATATCAGGTCTACTAAGGGAATTATGCCCAGCGAGAGGAGTGCTTGATGGATCTTCATGACCATAATTCTTGTCTGCGGGAGGTATAGGACTAAGGGGGGAAGCGGATGACGGAGACCACACTCAATCATCTAGATAACCGGCTGTGTTGATGACTGGCTCCACATCAGGTCTACGAGGGGAACTATGCCCAGCGAGAGGAATGCTTGATGGATCATCATGACAATAACTCTCATATACGGGAAAACGGATGACGAAGACCGCACTTGATAATTTAGAGGACCGATTGTGTCAATGACTGACCTCACATCATGTCTAATAGGGGAACTATGCCCAGCGAGAGGTGGAATTGATGGATCCTCTGTAGCTAGTAGCTCAATCGTCTCATCCGGTAGTAAAAGAGCATCCATAGATGCCACCCAGGTCACATGTGCACCTCTCCACGTGCCAACTACTGCAGCAAGTCTAATGTACCAATATGTGGTCTGCTCCATCTCAAATGACTCTAAAACGACGAGTGGACAAGCCTACAACATCTAATAAGCCATCAAATTAAACAATGATTCGCTGTGACCAATAACAGGAAAAATAATAAGCGGAACCTAACATACCCTCCTCCTAACCAACATGACATCGCATTTAACGATATCCTCTGACGAGTTTTTACGTGTCTTCTACTTCAACAAGCATGGTATCCTCTCTGTAAACACCCCGTCCACACGCCCATATGTTACGCCAAACCTTAATAACATAATGTTCTTCAGTGACAATAGGTATTTCAAAATGTAATTTAAAGAAACTAAAAAACACGTCCAACATTTATTTTTCAGTATGTACATGAATAGCGTAGGGGCACCCTTTTAAGTTATATGTCTCAGAATGCTTCTCCTTCCCCACCGTCATTTTCTTCGCTTCCACTCCTTTCTTAAACTTTGCCAATCTCCTATCCAAAGCTTTTTTTATCACTTTAAGTGTCTTATCATAAGACACTAAATCCCGTAGATACTCGTTAAAACTATCCAATGTATTGACAAAATTCAACCACTTACGGGAGACATATTGGCATCGATCCCATACTATGAAAAACCGCTCCATAACGTAATACAAGGCCAGCTTTATAACATCCTCATCTGGCATAGCTGATGCATCTAATGTCCGAAGCAACGGATAGAAATTAATGATCTGCATGTCCTGAACCCCAAATTATGTATCCAACAAATCGCACAGATTGAAAACATTGGGTATTGGTAGCACACAGGTAGCAAATTTCAAACCGGTCATCAAACCGAACTCGTAGACAGAAAAACGAATAAGTCTCCTTGGAAAAAAAAAAAGAAGCCAATAATGGTAAAAAAACAAAAACAAAACTAATTTGATCAAATACTAAAAAATAAAATAAAATTAGTTAAATACATTGCAGTTGAAACATCATATTTTCACTTTCAATAAAGAACCACATTTCTTCATCATGCCCCACTGTGTTAGCCTCCCAGTCGAGCACATTGTGCACCAACTGATACGGAAAGGACAACTCCCAAATGTCTAAGAGAAACCTAAAATATGTATTACGAAACATGTTTTGTTGTCTCTCAGTCAACTTCGAACGAATCCATTCTATACAGTCCAAACTGGCTAAGTCAGTGATAAGTGCATGGTAGTGCTCACCATACGGAGTCTTTAGGGTGAAGGAGAGTCCAAATTCATTTGCCATTTGCTTCAACCTGCAAGAAAAACAGTACGTGTTAGTTATATATGATGGAAAAAAGGTAAAAAACATGGCTAAAACATGCAATCTGCCAAAACGCTCGACACAACTCGACACGCTCGACAGAGCTCAAAGAAATAAATCGACGCTCGATGTAATCCATCGAGTGCCTGGAGAAATTTATGCCCAATTACTGGATCCGACATCCGAGAAGTCGGACATCAGACAATACGACTATGTCGGATGTCGGCCTCGTTGAGAGTCAGATTCAGAATCCGACAAAGCATCCTCTTTGGATTTGTCTACCTGGCTTCAAGTCAAATCGAATTATGTAACCGACACTCGATGTAACGCGTTTTTACTTTCATCCGGTGTCGGTTTCACGTTAACTTACAACTGCATTCGAAGCTCATGAAACTGACACTCGACATTCCTCAATCATATGTCGTCGAGTGTTGGATACATGATTTTGGTGTACTAGATGTCGGTTTACACGAAACCGACGCTCGATGATAGGTGTCTATTTATATATCATTTTCATATCAATTCGTCCATGTTTCTTTGCTATATTCCTTGGTATTTTTATGTTTTTGTGTGGTTTTGATGTTTGTAGGAGTTTTGGAGCAACTTGCACAAAAATGGAGTAAAACCCTTCATTTTCACCTCTGCTAGTCAACCATCTTCTCGGATTTAATTGTATTGATATACAATGAACCCGATGACATATCATATACCGTTGAAAAGCTCTCGAAGTCTACTTTTTGGAGAAATTTACGGTTTATGAATCCATTCAGTGTACCGAAAGTTGTAATCAAAACAGTGTGAGAAGTGTAGAAATGTAATTCCACACATCACTGTAGCATGTATAATACGGGACACTGTAGCACGTTACTGTAGCAGAGTATTTAAACACATTTTAGGGTTTTATTTTCATAACTTGAAGAGGGGAGAACGTGGTGGAGGCTGCAGCTCTGGAATTCTTTCATCTCTTGGAGTTCTTGAAGGAGAAAGGAAGCTTGGAAAGAGGAAGAACTACAATCCAAAGAGAATTACATCAAATTTGCTAAGTTTTTCCCTTCCCTTTCATTTTCTGGAATGTCTCCATGTTGTATTGTATTTACCACGTTCTTAAACATGTGTAACTGAATCTGAATTGGTTGAGGGTGATTTCAAAGCCCCTGATATGGTTTTTGTAAGTTGATTGTGCAAGAAGTTGTTATCCAATTCTCTAATTGAAGTTGCTTGTATTTTCCCATATCTAATGCTTATGATTGCTTGCTGATTGTATTTGGAATGGCCAACTGAATATAATCTGGTTGTTGTCTATTGCTAGACTAGAAATCTTGATCCGTAATTGTCTTGAATTTCTAATCCTTAGTAGCAAAATTGTGATCAGAGATTGCAATTGGAGAATACAACCTAAGTTAAATAATCCGAGCTTGTGTGTTTATTGCTTAGATCAACCTATCTTTCTTATCGTAATGCATCCATTGAATTAAATTTAGAGAGCTTGTTCTAGGTTGTTTAATGGATAGAGATTAAATAAAGAGCCTGTTTTATTTAACAACAAAGTAAGGAAAGATTGGGATAACAGAGCTTGTTGTTATCTACGGTTGATAATTTCAATGGTGTAATTGGATGACAATTCTACAATTAATTCGCAAATCCATATCTTGTGGTAGAGAAGGATCCCTTAACCAGGTTTCTCTCATTGATTTTTCAATCTGTTTAACTTTCTGTTTTGTTATTCTTTACTTGCATTAATATTTCATCTAGTTAATCAATCAACAAAACCCCCCTCATTTAGTTTATTGTTGCTTTTGAATAACAAATTCAATTAGAATCAATCCTCGTGGGAACGATATCTTACTCATCACTTTATTACTTGTGCGACTAGTATACTTGCTAGTTTCGAACGCATCAAGTTTTTGGCGCCGTTGCCGGGGATTGATTTTCTAATCGATTTGTTATTTTGTTTTCATTGTTGATTCATATTTTCTTTGTTTTTCTTTTCTGATTGTTTGTGTTTAGACAATATGGCAGTAAACTTCTATCAATTCAGTAGCGGATTTGAGCCACAAGTACCATGGAGAGTAAATGAGGTAAGCACTCCGAACATTGAACAACAACTTTCTGAGCTAACCTCTCTTGTGGAAAACATGGCTGTAGGAGATATGCAAAAATCTTATGAATGTGGGATATATTCTACGATGGAGCATCCAATCGACATGTATCCAACTTTACAAGAAGAATATATGGAACAAGCCAATGCCATGGGTGGATTTCCAGGACAAACGAGGCAATGGTATGATCCTTTCTCTAGCACTTACAATGCTGGATGGGAAGATCAACATAATTTCAGTTACTGGAATCATCAACCAATCACTCCAAATGTGATACCAAATCGGCCACAAAGTTTCAATCAACCTAGAGTGCAGCAACCATTTCAAATGCAACCACCACCAATGCCACATCCAGCACCGCAACCAGCTTCACAAAACTCAGGTATGTCTCTCGAAGGATATTGTTAATGCACTTGCCACTAACACAATGCAATTCCAGCAGGAAACTGGGGCAAGTATCCAAAACCTGGCAAATCAAATGGGACAATTGGCCACTAGCATGAGCAAATTCGAGGGCCAAGGCTCAGAAGAATTATCTTGTCAAACGGTGATCAATCCAAGAGAGAATTCTTGTGCGATAACTTTGCAAAATGGAGAGCAATTAGATGTCCTGCCAAAGAAATCACAAACTGATGAAGGAGATGACACCACTTCCACCATGAACAACACATCATCTTCTAAGGTAGATCTTAAAATTCAAATTCCTTCTTATGTTACTCCTCCACCATTTCCTAGAAGATTTGCAAAATTGAAGAAGGAGGAACAAGAACAAGAAATCCTGGAAACTTCCCACAAAATCGAGGTAAATATACCACTTCTAGATGCTATCGAGCAAGTACCTTGTTGTACAAAATTTCTCAAGGAGTTATGCGCCAACAAGAGAAAGTTGAAGGGAAATGAGAAAGTAAGTGTGGGGGAAAATGTTTCAGCTGTATTGCAAAGAAAAATTCCCCTGAAATGCAAAGATCCAGGTACGTCCACCATCCCATACACCATTGGTAATACCAAGTTTGAAAGAGCTATATTAGATTTAGGAGCATCTATTAATGTCATTCCATATTCTATTTATGCTTCTTTAAATCTTGGACCTTTTGCGAAAACTGGTATTACCATTCAGTTTGCTGATCATTTTAATGCATATCGCAAAAGAGTTGTGGAAGATGTGCTTGTGCAGGTGAATCAATTGGTTTTTCCCAGCAGACTTCTATGTCCTTAAAATAGAGGATGAGACATCTCCTAATCCAACTCCGATTCTTTTAGGGAGACCATTCTCGAAAACTGTTAGAACCAAGATTGATGTTCATGATGTTGACGTTGTTGATTCTTTGCCACAACAATATTTTGAGTTAACTCGCAAGAATGGATTGGATGTAGCTATTAGTGAGCATATAGGGACAGAAAATTCCAGTGAATCAGGAATTTTGATACAAGTGTCCAAAGAAATGGAGGAAGCTATGGCATGCTTAGATGAGACTATAGCCATAATCACAAACAGGTATGATGTTTCATACATTGAATTGCCTTTATCTAATGAGAAACTTCTTCCTTCTGTGATGAAAGCTAATACCTTGGAGCTTAAGCTACTTCCAGATTATTTGAGGCATGTGTTTTTGGGTGACAAAGATCCTTTGCTAGTTACAATAGAAATGGGCCTTGCACCACTACAAGAAGAGAAACGCGTCCGAGTACTTAGAGTTCACAAAACAGCTATTAAGTGGACGATTGCTAACATCCAAGGCCCATCCATATGCTTGCACATTTCTTGTTCGAAGAAGGATCCAAGCCCACTAGAGAAGCACAGCGGAGATTGGATCCTCCCATGATGGAACCAACGTCGGGCTGAGGACGTTAAACCAAGCGATTATTGGGAGGCAACCCAATGTTTTTGCAAAATAAATTAAAAAAAGAAAAGAAAAATAAAATAAGGTAATAATGATCGATTTTTGTGTCTCAAGGATATTCTTTTCGTAGGCCGTCAAATTGATCAGGTTTTATCTCTCTTTGACATCTGTCTTATTTATTTTTATTTGTTTTTACTTGTTTTTGACTTTTGTTTGTTATTGCATTGTTATCTCTTTTATGTGTCTTTAGTTTCGTTTCTGCTCTTTTCTTTTCTTTCCTTTTGTTTAATTTGATTATTTCGTACTTCGAATTCATTTGTGCAACAGCTTGAGAAACATCCAAAGGGGAGCTGAAACCATTGCCCGAAGGTTTGAAACGTGCATATCTGGGAGAAGAACAAACTCAATCGCATTATCGGTAATATCTCTCCTTTTCTTCTCTTCAATGGATGCTGATATCTTTCTATCGAACCTTCGTAAATATTTCCCTTCACTTCCTCAAAATGCTGTGTTTCAAATTTATAAAGTACGGATGACTAGACTTTGGGCATTGATGCTCCTAAATGTGCCTGCTGATATCCGATGGCTTATCGAAGCCAAGGTGAGATTGTCCTGTGAGCCGGACATTAATCTCGCAAAATACATGCCTGGTCTAGGAAAGAGCTACTACGCCAAGAGGCGAAGAGCTAAAAGGTTACAAGTATGTTATAAATGTGCTAGATGGAATTGTAACCAGACTTGTCGTTCATTAGGTTTTGCGTCCAGGAATAGAGAAGATAAACTTTCATTTATTTAGAATGGTTTGAGTAATGAGTCGCTGGATAATGTTTTGTTAACTCTCGAGTCACATTCTTGTGGACTTGTTCAACGTGACTTGCTTAATCTATGGACACAA
Organism: Boswellia sacra; assembly: GCA_013180625.2. Taxonomy (NCBI): domain Eukaryota; kingdom Viridiplantae; phylum Streptophyta; class Magnoliopsida; order Sapindales; family Burseraceae; genus Boswellia; species Boswellia sacra. The sequence continues at coordinate 84,049 of SNVD02003583.1, forward strand.
TTTCGTGATGAATTGCAGTGTTATAGTCTAGGGAATCTGACTAAAAACGACCCGGTTGGCCAGTTTATAAGAAAACTGGATGGGAAGCAAATCCCCGACTCATAGAAGGCGTTTCAGCCGTTACTGGACGTAAAACCAGAGGAAGATGTGAGCCGCAATCACAACTACTTGTATATTTGAATGTGTGTTGTTGTTGTCGAATTTTATTTTCTTCTTATTTCGTTTGATTTGATTATCAATATTGTTTTTGTGTTGTTGTTGTTTGTTGATTTTGTTTGTTTAATTTCAAGTTTTTCTTTTTGACAAACCATATGACTACCCTATGGCATAAGTACACGTGGGAGACAAGTGTGGAGGTTTTGTCAACCTCCACCGAAAGTGTATCTCTATTTTTTTATGCTTCACGTGGGAGACAAGTGTGGGGGTTTTGTCAACCCCCGCCGTAAGTGTCTCTCCATTTTCCATGCTTCACGTGGGAGACAAGTGTGTAGGTTTTGTCAAACCTCGCCGAAGCATATCTCATTTTTTTCAAATCTTGGGGCGTTAAATCTGCATCGAGCAACCCCCACCGAAAGTATGTCCCCATGTGTCAAAATTTGAGAGTTTTATGGGTGTATATATACATTCTGCATATTTTCATATGTCATTCCATAACCTGTCTTGCAATTGAAAAGTATAATATCTAAGTGTCTTACACAAGATTAGAGCACTTGTAGAAATGGAGAAAACACCAATTCGGCGATTCCGCAATATATGTGTATTTTGTGGATCGCAATTTGGTAGAGATGGAGAGTTTACCACAGCAGCTCTTGATCTTGGTAGGACATTAGCTGCGAGGGGTATTAATTTGATTTATGGAGGGGTAGTCTTGGGTTAATGGGGTGTGTGTCAACAGCTGCATCCCTAGGAGGGAGCAAAGTTCTCGGCATTATCCCTAAACCATTAGCTATACGAGATATCATAGGCAACACAATCGGGGAAGAGTTACAGGTCTCTAGTATGCATGAGCGTATTGCACATATGGTTGTTACGTCCGATGCATTTATAGCTTTGCCGGGTGGTTATGGTACATTAGAGGAGATATTTCAAATCACCTCTTGGGCACAGCTAAACATCCATCGGAAACCCATTGGTTTGTTAAATGTTAATAACTTTTTTGATGGTTTGTTATCCTTTCTTGATCAAGCTGTAGAAAAAAACTTCATCTCACAATCAGCGAGGCAAATCCTGGTTACAGCTTCAACTGCAGGGGAGTTAATTGACAAATTACAAGAATTCGTCTATTCGCCTGATTCAACAATGGGTCGGATAGATTGGTTTGGAGAAGGCAACAAAAGGCGTCAACTGGATTTAACCCTCCATCTGTAATCCCTATTTGCTGGTCTGCTTCGTTTTGGGTTGCTTTCTTTTTAGTGTGTTTATTTGAGATTTTTCATGTCGTTTCTTTTGAGCTTTTTCAGGTTATTTCTTTCGTCCCAGGTAATATTGTCTAATCTCGGTTTTTAGAGTGGTGGCTTAAAAAGTTCAAGTTCTCTTGAAACGCATTCTGGATCTCTTCAATCCATAATGGCTGAATAAGGAGGCTAACTTCTAAACTTTTTTAGACCCATTCTAGCTGACTTGTTTTTGCTTGCTGGCTTGTTGGACTTTGTTATTTTATGAGTAAGTTTAGTTTTGTGTAATTTAGAGTTGTTGTGTGTTTTTGTCTTTATCAGTTTCGATTCAAAAAAAAAAAAATTGTGAAAAAACCTGAGAATGGCAGAATATGGGGTTTTCTTAACTCTTGAAACGCATTCTCTCTCAATAAATCTGTAGTTTGTTTATTTCATGTTGTTTGGAGTGTCATGTTTCTTGTTTTGTTCTTTCATAATAAAGGTATATAGGCTGGAAACCTTAAGTCTGCGGGCTACTGGTCCTAAGGATTTTTGAAATATACAATCTTGACTCAGGTGTAACAATGCCACGTACCTCTTTTCTTGCATTTTGTGGGTCGATGATAAGATAATGATTGAATTGATAATAACTCTTGGAAAATTATAAATAATGCATGGATCTGTGTGCTTGAAATGTTTATTGGTTTTCGCTTTGCCTTTGATTCCTTGCGCAACATTGAGCACTAAGCCATTATCACTGAGTTATTTGTTTACTTAGAGAAAGTTTATGTAATTTAAGTGTTTCTCCAGATTTCAATGAATTCTATAACTTGTTTGATGGTCACTCGAGGCGAAATCCTAGACTGTGCAACATTAGGGAAATGATTTAGGCCATCTTTGGACCGTTTGAGCCTTAAGAGCCAACCTGGACTAAAATTGATCCCTAGTTACCCCTTTGAGCCTCTGTAAACCTTTTTCTTTGTTAACTCACTAAAAGATTTCCTAACCTCCATTGAATTTGTTCCAAACAGTTTATCCCTTACCTAGGAGCATGTAAATCATTCGCAATTACATTTTGAGCTATGTTCTGGTTTTGGGAAGTTAGAGGAGGTTGGATTGTGCCATGAGCAATGCAAGTGAGTTTTATTATGTTTGTAAAAAAAAAAAAAAAGAGAAAAAAATCTGTACTTATCTTCTACGTACTTAAACATTGAGGACAATGTATTGTTTAAGTGTGGGGGAGTGGAATTGCAGTTTAAAAAAAAAGAAAAAGAGTTCTATACCCTTGGGTGTTCTTAAAAAGAATGAAACAACAAAGTGTGGGGGTGTAGTTTGTTTTGTTTTCTACAAAAAGAAGAAGAGAAAAAAAAAAAAGAAGATTGAGTGTTCTAAATAAGTTTGGGGGAGTAACCTGGTGAATTAAAATAAAGTTGTGTTATAGGGGTGAGCTCTACATAATCTTGAATGATTTATGTGTTTGTGGGTGTTTTGAGCCAAATTATTATCCTTGATCATACCTTCACCCAATCCAAACGTTACAAGCTTAATAAAGTCCTACTTGATCCTTGGTGTTGTACATGTCTACATTAGTGGAGAGTGACTTGAAAAGCAGGCCTATGGAGTTCATTTATACATACATCTTCACTATTATATATGATTCATTTTTAAGCATAAACTCATCCGGGTTACAAGTGATTAGGTGAGAATGGCTCTACACACACACACTTGAGGAATTGAAGTGAAGCGAAACTAATTTTGAGATAAAATTCTTGATCAAGTGCATTATTTTGAAGTATTCCTTGGGTTATAATTAAGTACAATCTTTGAGGCCTATTTGCAAGTTGAAGCATTGGTGTGTTTTAATTTTTCTCTGATTCTGTTTCGTTTTAGTTTTGTTTCGTATCATTTTAGTTGCTCGAGGACTAGCAAAGTCTAAGTGTGGGGGAATTTGATAAGTGTCTATTTATATATCATTTTCAAATCAATTCGTCCATGTTTCTTTGCTATATTCCTTGGTATTTTTATGTTTTTGTGTGGTTTTGATGTTTGTAGGAGTTTTGGAGCAACTTGCACAAAAATGGAGTAAAACCCTTCATTTCACCTCTGCTAGTCAACCATCTTCTCGGATTTAATTGTATTGATATACCATGAACCCGATGACATATCATATACCGTTGAAAAGCTCTCGAAGTCTACTTTTTGGAGAAATTTACGGTTTATGAATCCATTCAGTGTACCGAAAGTTGTAATCAAAACAGTGTGAGAAGTGTAGAAATGTAATTCCACACATCACTGTAGCATGTATAATACGGGACACTGTAGCACGGTACTGTAGCAGAGTATTTAAACACATTTTAGGGTTTTATTTCATAACTTGAAGAGGGGAGAACGTGGTGGAGGCTGCAGCTCTGGAATTCTTTCATCTCTTGGAGTTCTTGAAGGAGAAAGGAAGCTGGGAAAGAGGAAGAACTACAATCCAAAGAGAATTACATCAAATTTGCTAAGTTTTTCCCTTCCCTTTCATTTTCTGGAATTCTCCATGTTGTATTGTATTTACCACGTTCTTAAACATGTGTAACTGAATCTGAATTGGTTGAGGGTGATTTCAAAGCCCCTGATATGGTTTTTGTAAGTTGATTGTGCAAGAAGTTGTTATCCAATCTCTAATTGAAGTTGCTTGTATTTTCCTATATCTAATGCTTATGATTGCTTGCTGGATTGTATTTCGAATGGCCAACTACATATAATCTGGTTGTTGTCTATTGCTAGACTAGAAATCTTGATCCGTAATTGTCTTGAATTTCTAATCCTTAGTAGCAAAATTGTGATCAGAGATTGCAATTGGAGAATACAACCTAAGTTAAATAATCGAGCTTGTGTGTTTATTGCTTAGATCAACCTATCTTTCTTATCGTAATGCATCCATTGAATTAAATTTAGAGAGCTTGTTCTAGGTTGTTTAATGGATAGAGATTAAATAAAGAGCCTGTTTTATTTAACAACAAAGTAAGGAAAGATGGGGATAACAGAGCTTGTTGTTATCTACGGTTGATAATTTCAATGGTGTAATTGGATGACAATTCTATGATTAATTCGCAAATCCATATCTTGTGGTAGAGAAGGATCCCTTAACCATGTTTCTCTCATTGAGTTTTCACTCAAATTAACTTTCTGTTTTGTTATTCTTTACTTGCATTAATATTTCATCTAGTTAATCAATCAACAAAACCCCCCTCATTTAGTTTATTGTTGCTTTTGAATAACAAATTCAATTAGAATCAATCCTCGTGGGAACGATATCTTACTCATCACTTTATTACTTGTGCGACTAGTATACTTGCTAGTTTCGAACGCATCACTCGATGTCTTTGTAAAGGCCTTGATGTCGAGTGTCAATTGGGGCATCCGACGAGACTTGACACATTGTGTCGAGTGTCGAGCACCGACCCAGAAGCATAATCTGATGCTCGCCACCATCTACGTCGCGACGAAACTCATCAGTTTTCACCATTTTTATACACATCCAACCTCCAAAGCATCCGAATCACATCCCATTTAACCTCCAATCATAGAATAAGCGCCAAATATGATCGGAAACTCAAATCCCACAATCAAAATCCCTAAATCTAGGCCAAATCCTTAATTAATTCAAATTTGTAAATTTCCTATATACAATCTCTAGTCTTTCAGTTATGCCTAATCTAAACGTTATTTTCAATCTTCATAAGGCCAGTATCACTTCAAACAATCAAGAAAACAAGCAAAAAATTTAAAAAGAAACAAAAATCGAACGTACCTCATTGCTCTTGCTTCTCTCCTCCTTCCCCTTGCTTCTCTCTTGAAAGGGTCCAAATGTACTTGATCTTTAGGTGAACAAAATTATATATATATTTCTACAGTGCTTCATTTCAGACGATTAACTTTGATGGTGTCGAGACGTATCAAAAGTTCAACAACAGACAGTTAGGGAATAGGATGAGGTAAGTGGAAATAAGAAGGAAATAAGAAATAGAATGAATAAATTGAATTTATAAAGGTATTTTAGTTATTTCATATTTAAAGTATTTATGAGATTAAAAATTTTAAAGATGTGTCTATATTTTAGTAAAGTCTCATAATTTGACCTATGTTTTGAATTTTCTCGAGAATCATCAAGTTAAGTTATTATACAATTATTTAACCCAAAATTTAAGTGAGTTACGTAAGCGACAGGGATTGGTTAGATTTTTCCACACCTTCACCTTTCGTAATATTCTTTGCGGATGATTTATTAGAACTATTTAATTTAGATAAAATTTGGAAAGTGACGGAGATCAAAAGCGATAAAATAAATGAATCTGCGATTTCGTCCAACTGAGCCGATGAAAAAAGACAAAAGCAGTCCACGTTATTTGAGTTGTCTGTTTCTGGCGACAGACACTCACGCCTCCGCCCCACCCAAATTTGGGCCTTGCGTGCCACCCACTGTCACTCATCTAAATAAACAATTGTCCCTTACAACTCACCTACACCTTTTCTCTCTGCTCATCGGCCTTCCTGCCACTCGGACCCACACCGCATATTTTTGAAGAATTTTGCCTTTTCAACTCTATGCAGCACAACTTTTTCTAATTCTCGAAACATAATCAAAATTAGGAAATCAATCTTTAAAAAATTTAGACCCTGCAACCATTTTATCGACATCAACTTTTTATTTACTTTTTTAATAAAAATACATATCATAAATTTATAATAAAATCGTGTATCTCCAATTTCATGACATAAAATTAAAGTCATTATATTATATCACATCTCATTATATCATTATATTATCTACTTGATAAACTTATATTAAATATATATATAATATAGGATGCAAAACTTAAAATATAATTTAAGAAAACTACAATTATTCAATTTGTTTGTATTCACGTGTGTTCATCGGAATTATGTAAAAGATCCCAAAATAAGATCTAAAGCGTTATAGATCAACAACCACAAAAAAGTAGTCAATACTTATATGTAATCTTGCCATGCCATGTAAAATTTTTCACATATATTCAATTTTCAAATCAATTTCTTAGTTTTTTTTTTTTGAAACACTTTCTATTATCAAACACAATCCATTAAAATTAACTATTTAAATGGTTGGACGGCATTTTAAAAATAGCTAAGGTTATTGATCATAATAAACCATCATAATACCTCCTGAAGTCGCGATTAGGGGTGGGAATTTTTGACACGACCCGCGAACACGACACGAACACGCTACACAATTAATAAATGGGTCGGGTTAGTATTGAAGGTATTCAACACGCTAATCCGTTTAATGACACGAATAGTTAAATATATTTTGTATATCCTTAATATGTAAATTCATTCAATGATATAAATTATTACCTACTTACAATATATATATTATAAAACTGAAATTTTTATACTATAAAATAAATTAATTTGTAAAATAATAAATTATGATGATTTTAATAATATTTTATACTAACAATAGTTTATATTTTAAAAATAATTTTAATTAATTTAAATATAGAGAATATAATATATTATGTATAACTAAGTTAAACAATTAAGTAAATTATACAAATTAAATATGACACGATTACGATACGTGGATAACACATTTAATAATCGGGTGATTTAGATTTCATGTTTTGACACGAATAATTAAATGGGACGACACGACACGACACGAATTTCATCCCTCGTGACTCTTGACGACATAAAGTCTTCTAATGATTTTGAAGACTCGCAATAATTACCAGCTTTAATGTTACTTTTAGCAAATGTATAGAAAAATTGCAAAGTTACTATCATATCCTTGAAACAATTGTTACTTACTGCCTTTCTATGTATCCATGTTACACGGTTCTCTTATTTTGGCAACATCCAAGAAAGAAAAAGAGATTGGAATTGAGAGGAACCAGAGCCCATCCCACCAGTCTGCTTCAAAATATCTGCCGAAAGAAGCCGATCTATTAGACCTTGAAAAGATATATACGGTGTTGAACTTGTTAAATAATGAAAACTATTGGTGACCAACATCAATTAAAGGTTCAAGCGGTGTTTTAAGGATAGTGTAGTTATAAAAACTTTATTCAACATTGGATGCATGCAGATAATTGTTCAATTGGTGCAGATAATCTCATCCAAGAGAATCTAGATACTACTAACTTTGATAATTTAAGTAAATTTTTAAATATGTCATAGTTAATTACATGATGTTGGATCGGCGGAATCCAATAAGTTTATGTTTTCTTTTTTAAATAAAGATAAAATTTGGGAAAAGGTAAAAATAGTCAACTTTTCAGGAGTTTTATTGGAAATAGCTCAACGTGAATTTTTTTTTTTTTGGTCGAATTATAGGTTTCAAGTTATTGAGTTGATTTATTGTTAATACCTTCAAGAGAGGTGTCTAGTTTTTTCAGCAATGCTACATGTTCATGAAATGCAAGTGTAGTTTTACTATTACTATTAGAAAAATTTTTAAAAATATCTAAAATTTAAATATATATTAAAAAATAATTATATAATTAAAAATTTGAATATCATGATATTCTATTTGATATACCTATTAAATATTATTCAATATATCTGTCGAACATTATTATATAGAGTCATATAAAATCGTAACATATAAATATATAAATTTGTAGAGATCGGCATTGATCGAAGTAAATCCTAATTAATTGGATTTACTATTTACTACTCCCCTCCATTGAAACGATAATGAAAGTGTATTTACGGAAATACCCTGAAAAAAAAAAAAAAGAATCATCAGATCAGTTGGGGGCATAGGTAGGCCTAGTGGCTAGAGCAAAAGGGTGAGCCAGGTGTTGGTCCCCATATGCTTCTGTTTGAAACGTGGCAAGATTCTTACAGAAGCTCAGCAGATTATGCGCCTCCTTGCGCACAAAGCTCACTCTTTCTTGCATGCTTAACGAACGCTAACACCTTCGCAAAAGCAAAAGGAGAGTTAATGTGTTAGTTTCGAGCAGAGCATCTCTACTTCATGCACGCCTTTTAAACATCTTTTAATATAATAATAATATCATCATCACCCCTTTTATTTATTTTTTCTAATTTTTTTATTTCTCAATCTTTCTGTGGCTTTCTTCTGTCTGGGTTCGTTGCAGATTTATTCCTTGAGCTGTAGCTTGGAGAAAGATTGAATTTTTAGCCTATACCAGGTGAGTCTTTGTACTCTTTCTCTCACTTTTTTAATTTATTCATTCATTTCATGATTGGTTTTTGGTGATTCTTATCAATAGTATTTAACTTTGGAATTTGTTTTTGTTTTGAATGAAATTGGAAATGACTGAACAGTTAAAACTAGTACCATTTAGATTCTGTTCAACTTTTGTCCGTGTGTGTTTGGGATCCATTTTTATTGAGTTGATAACTAACAAACAGTAAATTTGATTGTTGGGGCTTTGATTAATGTTTCATATATCAATTCCGCATGATCAGAAGCTAAGCTGCAAATTGGTTTTTAGTTGTATCGTAGCTTATTATATTCCTTTTTCAGATGAGTTAGAATGCTGGGAAAGCTGGGCTGAAATGGGAATAATGGATTCTATATTTTCAATTTTGCTTTCTAAAATAAATCAATGATGTTCGTGACACAATAGCATGTCAAAATGAACAGCAAAATTGTTCTATTGCAATGGCTGCATTCATGAATATGGTAAAATACTTTAGGATCTAAAGTGCCTCAAGTGTTTAGTATTTCCATTTGAAGTATTTTTATGTTGGATAATTTGGTACAAAGTATTAGTTTTTACTGGATTTGTGGTTCCATAAAACAGCATGATACAAGAGGTTAAATATAGATATTTGCTACAGCATTTGAATTGTGATGTAATTTTTGTTATTATTATTATTATTTTTTTTTTCAATTGTTGATTCTAGACAGGACTACACGCTGATACCAGAGCTTACATAAAAATTTTGACTAAACTGCACTATTCTTTTACCTTATTAGTTTACGGCTTGATATACTTGCTCATAAATGTTTTCGATGCTTGTCACAATCCTTTACGGCCTGCATATGTTAGATTCTAGGTGAAAAAAGTATAAAATTACATGCACTCACATCCATAATTCAAACTGGAGATTGTAGCAACTCATGCTAAATTAAAGCTTTTATTTTTTCCTGTAAATAGAAAAAAAATATACAATTTATGAGGTTTTCTTTAACAAGTAATTGTGCTTTTTTGTGTGTGTGTGTGTGTGTTTGCATGTGCATGCATATATAATTTAACTTAAATGTTGAATCAATGAAATGTAAATCCTTGAAAAGTTATTGAATGCTGTAAAGTTTCACACCTTGTGAAACAGATTGAGGATGATATCTTACCATTTTAATTACATGTTAAGACCACACGCACACCAAAAGCGTTCATTAAAAAAAGAGAAAATTAATAACCAAACTAGTAACAGGTGGTCCTCTTTGGCAATATGAGCAAATATCTAAGTATTTATTACGTTAACTATGAACTTGTCACTGTTACCCATATTCTGGATTGATGGTTATATGTTGTTTGTTCAGAATTTCCAAATTTGGCATTTATTCTTTTCCACTGCTTGAGTTAAGTAGGCTAATCTAAGGTCAGCCTTCTGAAGGCTGTCAAAAGCAGCTAGATCGCATATAATGCAGTAATTATGGCGGACAGTGAAAGGTAACATTCACATTGACTCATTTGCTCTTATGAAAATCCTCCACTCTCTTCTCTACTAGACTTCTAAGAGGAAGAAAACCAGTTTGTATATACACCAGTTTATGTTGTGTCTTGATTTAAATGTTTTTCACATTTTTCCAGGCTTAATGAGCAGGTCTTCTCAAATGGAGACATCTATATTGGTAATTTCAAGGGAGTACTTCCCCATGGAAAGGGTAAATATATATGGTCAGATGGAACAGTCTATGAGGGTGATTGGGAGGAAGGGAAAATCACAGGTAAAGGAAATATTGTGTGGTCTTCAGGTGCAAAATATGAGGGTGATTTATCGGGGGGTTACCTTCATGGTTTTGGCACATTCGTTGGACTTGATGGATCTCTGTACAGAGGGACCTGGAGGATGAATATACGACATGGAGTCGGAAGAAAGGATTATTGTAATTCAGATGTTTATGATGGTTCATGGAAGGAAGGAGTACATGAAGGTAATGGCAGGTATTCTTGGAATAGTGGAAATACATATATTGGAACCTGGAAAGATGGAAAAATGTGTGGCAGAGGGGTTATGAAGTGGCACAATGGTGATATTTATGACGGCGCTTGGTTAAATGGCCTTAGACACGGATCTGGAGTTTATAGATATGCTGATGGGGGATATTATTTTGGAATGTGGAGTAACGGCCTAAAGGATGGAAAAGGAATATTCTATCCTGCTGGAAGTAAACATCTATCTCTAAAGAAGTTCTGTAGCACTCTGGGATTTGATGATAGTGAAAAAAAGATGTTGTCTCATAGTTCATCGGTAGATTCTGGGGAACTCAGGACTCGGAAGCCAAGCGTTAAGCGTAGTCTTTCGGAGAAGATTTCAGTTGGGGGCATTTTAAGAAGTTCAGGTCGAATATCTCACAAAACATCATTGGAAGAAAATTCAAGCTTGTCTGGTAATGCTAGAGAGCTTGTATCTAATGACTCCTCACGCAGGTTGATGCATGCATCAGATGAAGGTCAAATTGCAGAGCAATATAGCAGTGCTTTAGTCTATGAAAGGGAATACATGCAAGGAGTTTTGATTAGAGAGAAGGTTAGGAATTGTGCAGAACAGAAACGTAAAGGTAAACAACGAAGTAAATTTTCAGCAAAAGAAGTGAAAAAGAGTTCATGTGTGGACATTTTTGAAGGCCATCAAAGCTATTACCTAATGCTTAACTTGCAGCTTGGTATCAGGTAAAAAGATAGACACGAAGTCCTTCCTCTCCTGGCATACCTTATTTTATTTTACTCTGTATCCATTTTGTGAGGTAAAAATACTTCTGTTAGGCTCTTAAAAAAGCCCTTTCTTTAGTTTTCTTTATTATACTCACATCTTATCTTCCTTGTTTTCTTAGTACTCTCTTTCCTACCTGGACTTGGATTAGTTCTACCTCACTTCTGGTCCAAAAATTGATGGCTTATTAATTAATGCCATGCTGAAAGTGTATGTTCGGATGTATGGTTTTTTTTTTTTGGGTCAATTTTGTCCCCTCAAGTCTTCTACTATTGCTGAGAATAAACAATTAAATATGCTTCTTAAAGTCGGAGTACAGATGTCTTGTATCAATGCTAAATTTTAATGTAAAATAGTTTATTTGGAGATTATGATTGTGTTCAATTCTTTGCTCTATTATGTTTGTAATGCACTTTTTGGATGTTTACTATTCTTTAACTTGTTATTAATACGGGGATACACTATTTATAATGAGCTTATTTGAATTTGCAGTATAAAATCATTTCGTCTGCATTGATATGTTATTAAAGCAGTTTCTAGGGAGAAGAATTTGGAACATATAGTGTTTTCTTCTCAGTTTTGTTTGTTTCAGCTGATAATTGTTAGCTCTTCAAAATGAGTGCTCTTTTGGTTGTCTGTAGTCACCTTAAAGCTAGGTACTGCATTGTGGGGCCCAGCTGTTGTGGCATGGTTTTGAGACTACGGCAGGCTACACTTCACATAATCTTTCCGAGGTGCAAGATTTTTCAGCAAAATGTCAGATAATATACAGTTTATATTCTTTTTTCTCGAAAATATATCTCAAGACCTTTTGAGATATGAATTTGTGATCACCAAGCTGATTATCTTCGTTTAAAGGAGTCGCTAAATTGGTTTTCTCAGTCTTCTCTCTTTTAGATAAGAAAAATGAAGTGGATTTTATAGTAAAAAGAAGAGATACCAAGATGGTGAACCAGTAGGCCAACACAGGGTAGTCCACGATTACAGTTCAAAATACTTGAAGAAAACAGGATAGTTAAACTAAGACAGCCTTTCAATCTTTATGAATATGGAAAACAAGAGGTATCCTGGAATTGTATAGAAATTGAAGCTCACAAGGAAGCAAAAAGATGAACTGTCTACAGGAAATCAACTCCTCTGCTGTAGCCTCTTCAAAAGTTACACTATATCTCTCCAACCATAAGACCAAAAAGTAAAAACCAACAACAAACATCTCAACAAGACCAGAGCCTTTTTCTCCCCACCGGAAGCACATTTTTCCTCAACAAATATAAAAATATTACAACTTGGGAAGACCGGAGAAATTCCAGCTACACTTTAGTTTGAACCATAATCTCAATGCTGTAGAGCAATGAAAAGATAAATGATTAAAGCATTCTGAATCTCTGTTAAGTTCTTCCTCACACACACAGCACAATTTTACACACACAGCACAATTTCCAGTCTAGAACAGAAACGTAGAAAAAAATTATACTGAATTCACTTTGCTATATTCCAGAAACTTAGAAATCCAGTAGAGTAAGGCAGCAGACTTTCGAGAGGTCTGCTAGCTCTCCCCAGAGCAACACTCTATACAATTTTCATAACTCCCCTCCCTTCTCTCACCTTCCTCTTCCTAAATATTCTCTAACTAACTCTCCCTATTGTCCAGCTCAGCACAACCAAAACCAATGCCCAATCATTATTAAAACAGAAAACAGATAACAGAAAAGAAAACGGAAAAAGAAAAGGAAACAAACTTCTGCCACGTCAGCTCCCCCCCACTTCCTATTTTGGTCGCCTAGAGTAAGTAAACCTGACTGGAGGTTTAGGCTGCTGTGGATTTCTATCATTACCCCCAGCCCAAAAAGCCACCTTATCCTCAAGGTGGAAGTCAGGAAACTGAAGCTGCAGCAAGTCAGCATCTTCTCAAGTAGATTCGAAGTCTGGTAACCCCTTCCATTTGATAAGCACTTCTGTTTTAGCATTAGAGTCATCTTTTTTTTGTCTGATCCCTTGCACTTCTTCTGGTTCCACATTAAATTCCATGTTCTCATTCAGTTGTGGGGGAATATTGGAAGAAACCAGAGTTGATCCTACAGCTTTTCTGAGTTGGGAGACATGGAAGACAGGGTGTATCATAGAATTGGCAGGTAACTTCAGTTTATAAGCTACCTGCCCAACCTTAGCCTCCACCATGTATGGTCCATAGAACCTAGGACTAAGTTTCTCATTCTTGCGAACAGCCAGGGATTTTTGACGATAAGGCTGCAGTTTCAAGTAAACCATATCTCCAACTTGAAACTGAATCTCTCTCCTTTTGCTGTCTGCACTTGACTTCATGTTGTTCTGAGCCACCTGTAAATGGTGCTTTAGCTCATCCAACATGGCATCTCTCTCCTCTAGTAGTTGTTCCACCGAAGATACGGTAGTAGAACCTTGGTTAAATCTAACTAATGGGGGAGGATCTCGACCATACAGGAGCTTGAAAGAAGTCGTTTTAGCTGCTGAATGATAGGTAGTGTTATACCAATACTCAGCCCAAGAAAGCCACTTTGCCCACTGTTTTGGTTTGTCCGCTGCAAAACATCTCAAATAGGTCTCTAAACACCGATTGACCACTTCCGTTTGCCCATTGGACTGAGGATGATAGGCTGTGCTGCGGCTGAGTTTTGTGTTCACCATTTTAAACAATTCCTTCTAAAATAAGCTAAGAAATATCCAATCCCGGTCTGTAATAATAGAGCGAGGTATCCCATGTAGCCGCACTATCTCCTTAGTAAAGATGGCAGCCACGCTTTGGGCTGTGAAAGGATGTTTAAGAGCCACAAAATGTCCAAATTTACTCAGCCTATCCACCACCACCAGGATAGTATCATAACCTTCGGACTTAGGTAAATCTTCTATGAAATCCATTGTGATGTCTTCCCAAACCTGATTAGGAATAGGAAGAGGCTGAAGCAAACCCGCTGGTGACAATGACAAATATTTGTTACGTTGACAAACACCACAAGAATCTACATAAGTCTTGATCTCCTTTTTCATCCCTTTCCAGTAAAATTCCTTTGAAATCCTTTGCATTGTCTTAAGTAAGCCTGAATGGCCTCCCAAGGGACTATCGTGGAACTCCTTAAGCACCTTCGGAATGAGTTGCGACCCTTTAACTAATACAAATCTGCCCTTATACAGCAATTGACCTTGAATCACCACATAGCCCTCTTGATTCGCTGTACCAGCTACAATAGACTCTTTAAGCTGTCTCAATTCCTCATTGTCCTCTATCTCCTTCTGTATTATGCTAGAATCCACTGCAGGGGACAAAGCTATAGCAATCAGTTCTGGTCGCCGAGATAATGCATCCACAGCCTTGTTTTCGAGGCCGGGACGGTAATGAATCTCAAAATCAAACCCCATTAGCTTGGTTAACCACTTCAAATGCTCCTCACTGACCTGCCTTTGTTCAAGTAAGTATTTAAGACTTCTTTGATCAGTTCTAACCACAAATTTTCTGCCAACTAAATATGGTCTCCATTTTTGAACTACCAAGGCAATAGCCATTAATTCCCTCTCATAGACCGACTTTTCCCGCGAACGCTGGGGAAGAGCATGGCTGAAATAGGCAATTGGTCGCTGCCCCTGCATTAAAACAGCCCCCAAACCAGCCCCCGAAGCATCTGTTTCGACAATAAACGGTTGAGTAAAATCCGGTAGAGCCAAAATCGAAACTGTAGTCATTGCCCTTTTCAGCCTTTGGAAAGCTTCCTCCGCCCTTTCATTCCACCCAAAATTATCTTTTTTCAACTGTTCTGTCAACGGAGAGGCAATCTTCCCATATCCTTCCACAAACTTCCGATAATACCTGATTAAACCAAGAAAGCCTCGCAGTTCCTTCAAATTCTTAGGAGTCGGCCATTGTTGCATCACTTCCACTTTTGAACTGTCTACAGCCACCCCTTCTCCTGAAATCACATGGCTTAGATACTCCAATTGATCTTGAGCAAACATGCATTTCTTTGCATTGAGATATAACTGTTGCTGTTTAAGGGTATCCAACACCACCCCCAAATGTTCTAAGTGGTCCTCCTTGCTCTTGCTGTAAACCAGAATGTCATAAAAAAATACCAGTACAAATCTCCTTAGAAACTTCCTGAAAATATCATTCATCAAGGACTGAAATGTTGATGGAGCATTGGTGAGTCCAAAAGGCATCACCAAGAACTCATAATGTCCATCATGCGTCCGAAATGCAGTCTTATGTACATCCTCTGCTTTAACACGAATCTGATGGTACCCGGACTTAAGGTCTAATTTTGAAAACACACAAGCTCCATGTAATTCGTCTAGTAATTCATCAATAGTCGGAATAGGATACTTATCGAAAACCGTAGCTTGATTTAAGGCTCAATAATCTACACAAAACCGCCAACTCCCATCTTTCTTTTTAACTAACAGCACTGGACTAGAAAATGGGCTACTGCTGGCCCTGATCACTCCAGCCGCCAAAATCTCAGTCACTAGTCTTTCAATTTCATCTTTCTGGATTTGAGGATAACGGTAAGGTCTCACACTCACTGGCTGACTTCCTTCCTTCAGTGAATGGCATGTTCATGCCCTCTAATAGGAGGTAAGCCTTGAGGGTTCTCAAAAACTGAACTAAATTGGTGGAGCAACCCCTTCACCTCAACAACTAACTCAGACTGTCTTGGTTTAGGCACAACAGCCAGGGAGTTCAATTCCAACAAAACTCCTTGGCCTCCTCCTCTAACTGCCTTCATTAGTGATTTCAGGGAGACCTGGAATCTGGATAGCCCTGGATCTCCTTGCAATAACACCCTCTTTCCATCCATTTTGAACTCCATAGTCAAGGCCTTGCAATTAAATTTAATCTCCCCTAATTTTTCCAACCACATCATTCCCAGAACTAAATCGGATCCAACCAGGTCTAAGGGTTGGAATTCTTCCACAATTGAAAGTTCCTGTAACTCCAGTTTTACATCCTTGCAGACTCCCTCACCCCTTACTGGTATACCAGTCCCTAGGATCACTCCATATCTTTCCGTAGTTTCTATGGGCAATGACAGTCTCTTGACTAAGGCACTACTAATGAAATTGTGGGTGGCCCTTGGGTCAATGAGTATTATTACCTCTTCTCCATACAGACTGCCCTGTAATTTGATGGTTTTAGGAGATGTGAGTCCCACAATTGAATTCACTGACAACTCCACCCTCTCCACTTCCATTTCTTCCACTTCACTGCCCCCCTGGAACATCCCTTCTGAGTTTTCCAGTGTCTCCTCCTCTTACACTAACATCACCTGTAGAGACTGGAATTTACAGCGATTTCCTGGTGAAAACTTCTCATGACATCGGTAGCAAAGACCCTTCTCCCGTTTGGCCTGTAGCTCTGCATCAGAGAGTCTTTTGAATGGAGTTCTCGAATTCTGGAATGGCTTCCTATTCCCTGCCCCGCTTGGTGCTGGGAAGAAATTGTTGGGTGTCCTGGCATTGGAACTTGAATACGTTCCTTTTCCTGGAATTAAACTTATTCTAGACTTAGTTCTGTTCAACGTTAAATTTCTGTCTTCCACCCGTTGGGCCACTTCCATCAGTTGGGCCAGCCCATTCGGTTGCAGCAGCCTCAGCTCGGCCCGAATATCAGCCTTCAGCCCGTTAAGAAACCCCCCTTCCGGCACATTCTCGAAGACATCTTGCAGAGACGAAGCTAACGTCTCGAACTGCCGGCGATATTCCCGGACGGTGCCGGCCTGCCTCAACGCCAACAACCTCTCGTAGTTCGTCCCCTCCTGCGACGACCCAAATCGATCCGACAGCAGCCGCTTCAGTTCGTCCCAGCTTCACATCGGCCGGCGTCGGTCCTCCCACTGGAACCACGACAGCGCCTCACCCTCGAAGCATACCGCGGCTGCCTCCAGCTTCTCAGACTGGGTCATACGATTGAGCGAGAAGTATCGCTCTGCTCGGAAAGTCCAACCATCGGGATCAGTGCCGTCGAACACCGGCATCTCCAGTAGCCGCGGTGGTCGGTACTCTCCTCTGAAAGTTTCTCCAGCGTCGAAACCTCCAGACCCCCGAGGAGGAGTCGATGAACCTTCGTCGGTGCTTCCAGAGGCAGCCTTTGTACTTCTGACGTTTATTTCAGGATTTCTTTCAGTTCTATTCCCCATCTTCTCCGTCATCGTCTCGAGCTTCTCTATCACCGTCGCCAGATTTTGTTCAAGCAGCTGGACCCTGGCCATTCCCTTTTTAACAGTCTCAATGTCTCCTTGAAACTGGGTAAGTCTTTCCTCCATTCCATCCATTCTTGCTTCTCCCTTCTTAGCAATCACACGATCTTACCGCTCTGATACCAAATTTGTTAAGTTCTTCCTCACACACACAGCACAATTTTACAAACACAGCACAATTTCCAGTCCAGAACAGAAACGTAGAAAAAAATTATACTGAATTCACTTTGCTATATTCCAGAGACTTAGAAATCCAGTAGAGTAAGGCAGCAGACTTTCGAGAGGTCTGCTAGCTCTCCCCAGAGCAACGCTCTATACAATTTTCATAACTCCCCTCCCTTCTCTCACCTTCCTCTTCCTAAATATTCTCTAACTAACCCTCCCTATTGTCCAGCTCAGCACAACCAAAACCAATGCCCAATCATTATTAAAACAGAAAACAGATAACAGAAAAGAAAACGGAAAAAGAAAAGGAAACAAACTTCTGCCACGTCAGCTCCCCCCCACTTCCTATTTTGGTCGCCTGGAGTAAGTAAACCTGACTGGAGGTTTAGGCTGCTGCGGATTTCTATCAATCTCTCTTGCACAATGCACCAGTTTTGCTGTTGACTGTAGTTAATTTATCATGCTTGCTGCTATGCCTGTTTCCATTTTTTTAAAGAAGAAGTTATTTTTTATTTTTTAAACACTTAAATTTATCATTGGGCTTTGTTGTAGTTATTTGATTCAAAACTCGCAGGTATACTGTTGGCAAAATCACACCAGTGCCTAAGCGTGACGTTCGAGCTTCTGATTTTGGAGATCGAGCCAGAATAAGGATGTATTTTCCTAGAAAGGGTTCCCAGTTTACACCACCTCACCATTCTATTGATTTCTATTGGAAAGATTATTGCCCCATGGTCTTCAGGTGCTTTTTTTCTTCTTAGTATTTAGTAATATATCCAAGAAATGTTTTCTCTGTTTTGCCTCTTGTCAGCATTTGTTGAGTGTTTAATTATGCATGTAGTTGTAATTTTAGCACATTATCATGCATTGCTTTTATTATTATTATTATTATTATTATTATTATTATTATTATTATTATTATTATTATTATAATATTTATATATATATATATATATATATAGAGAGAGAGAGAGAGAGAGAGTGAGAGAGAGAGAGAGAGAGAGTGTGTGTTTTCCTCTGCCATGTTGCATTTTTAAGCAAATTTCATTTAGTTGTTGTTATGCGTGAAGTATGTCCTAAGTAAATAATTGTTTATAATTCTTACGGTTAACTCGAATCCTTCAGATGTATAAATTGCAGCTTTATAGAAATTTCTTATGTGTTTAGGACTTTATTTCAGGAATTTGAGGGAGATGTTCAAATTAGATGCTGCAGAGTATATGATGTCCATTTGTGGTGATGATGGTCTGAGGGAGCTTTCTTCTCCTGGGAAAAGTGGCAGCATCTTCTACCTTTCTCATGATGATAGATTTGTGATTAAAACGTTAAGAAGATCCGAACTGAAGGTCTGAACCTATAAAACCTGTTTGCTAAAGTTTATATTATGATTAGATTTGTACTTGAACTCTGCTACAAGTATATTTAGAATCTCATTTTTTTTTTTTTTTTTTGAATGAACTTGTTGATCAGATAATATCTATCTAGATTTTCTCTTTTCTGAGGGAACCATTAAAAAAAGTTTATTATGTACTATAAACAGATAGATTGCTTCTTAGATATCAGATCTCTGATAGTTTGATCCACAGCACTGGAGATGTCAAACTTGACCTGTTTGATTACTTCTTAATGTTTTTATCTCTCTCAATCAGATATAGGGTTTCATAGATTCGTTGCTTTCTGTTATCTTTGCTATTTATTTTTTCCTCTGTATTTATACTTTCAATTTGTGAAGCCTTTCTTCTATTAAAGCTGATAGGAAGACATTAAAAAGAATATGAATGTGCTTGAGACTGCTCTAATTTTGAGTTAGACAAAAGTTGATAGGAAGTCCCCTTGATTCTCTAGTCATGCTAGTGGAATAATCATACCCGTGTGGAGTGATAACATTAGTTGCCGGACAAGAATGGTTGGAACTGGGGGAAAATGTGGGTTGAGGTGGTAAAGTGTACAAAATGGTTAATTGGCCTAGAAAAGTACTATGGTGAAAAAAATGTATATATATTTCATCTCAAACAGTTGGTTTAAGGCCTTGCAGAGATGGAGTTGTTCCATTGATTTTCAGATAGGACATTTTCTTTCCTTTACCAAATCTCTCATTCAGCCAACAATTTTGTGTAATTTCATTATTTAATTCATTATATAGTATTTGTTTTGAACTCTTTCCCAACGTGTATGCTTGATTGATTGCTATGATTTACTACCAAAGGAGGAAAGGGAGACAGTAGTATAAATATATATTTAATTTTTCTGCTATGCAGGTTCTACTCAAAATGCTGCGTAAGTATTACTTTCATGTTGGAGAACATGAAAATACCCTCATAACAAAGTTTTTTGGGCTCCACCGCATAACATTAAGAGGCGGAAGAAAGGTATATATTAGCTTTGTCTTGTAGGTTCAGTGTAATTCTGTTGTTATATTGTTATTAGCATCAGTAATTTTACTATTATTATTTGTTGTTATTAATTACCAGTGAGTTCTCATATTATTCTTTCTGGTTACTAGGTACGGTTTGTAGTCATGGGGAATATGTTTTGTACAGAATTACGAATACATCGCTCTTATGATCTAAAGGGATCTACTGTAGGAAGATATACAGATAAAGTTAAAATAAACGAGAACACCACATTAAAGGATCTTGATCTATCATATGAGTTTCACATGGACAAATTGTTGCGGGAGTCCCTTTTCAAGTAAGTGTGGGAATTTGATGCTACCAAAAGTTATATATACCCAATGTTTTAAATATGAATATGCATACAGATATTTAGGGTTATGTTTAGATATTTATAGATGTACAACGAAAGGCTTACTGAGCTGGTTCTGCGTCTTAGAATAAGAACAGCTACATATTGTTAAAATGCTTTAGAATGTTCGAATACGTGTAAATTGTGCAACTGTTGTAGATTCTCTCAATGGAGGACTTGAGGATCCTTCAACTGTTAATGATGTTCATATCTTCCACGCACAATTTGCAAAAAGAAATTTAGAACTCCCAGAATTTTATATGTTTTCGATGTTAGTTTTGCAAACACGAATTGTTTTCGGAATTATTTCCCGATTTTTGAAATTATTCTGTCCTCTCCCATTAGTCTGGAAGTTTTTCTTATAGAAGCAATTGTTTAATAGACTATTTTGAGCCTTGGTTTCTGACATGCTGGTTATTTGTTGATTTCCGTAGAGTGCTTGCCAATTCGGCATATATTTATAAGAATGGTTATAGGCTTGCAGAAGTCCTTCAAAATAGGAGCCTTGTATTTCGAGATCATATAAATTCTTCTCCCATTCTTGCTCACCATTGAAATCTTTTTCACAAAATCTACCAGGAGCTTTTCAAGATTTTTTAATTCTATATTATTTCACCAATTTTCTTCTTGACTGCAGATAATGATGTTTATTTGGTTAATAGGATCAATACAATTAAAGAGAACACAAGAATTGCTTTGTGCATGTCATTTATAGTTTTCCTCCCATCTTGCAGACAACTGTCAATAGACTGCATGTTCTTGGAATCTCAACAAATAATTGATTATAGCCTTCTACTTGGAGTACATTTTAGAGCTCCTGAACATCTGAAGGCCTTTTTAGATCCACCCAATACAGCACCCAGTCCTGAGAGTTTGCCTCCTGATGATGGTATACGTTTCTTCTAGTTGCAAAGATGCTAATTTGTGAATGTTATTATTTTTATTTGATTGCAGCAATTTTATATGTTTACAAAATTAGTTTTGACCTCAATTGGTCAAATTACTGCTTTTTGTCGTAGTTCATGAAATTTAATTTCTTCAACTGCTTTAGGTGTTTTGTAAAGTGTGACACACAATAGGTTAGCTCAGTGGTTAGAGTGCACCAAGGATTGAGTGGTAAGGCCATTATGAGGTCCGGGGTTCAATTCCTCACATAAAGTTTATCTCATGATTTAGGTGAGAAACTGTGACAGTGGGTCGTAGTTGCGTTACTCTCTAGGGGCTAGCTTCCGTGGTAGTGGTTTGTAATTGTGCTAGTCTCTCTCGAGGATTAGTTGAGGTGCGCGTAAGCTACCCCAACCAAAAAAAAAAAAAAAAAAAAAAAAAATTGGCCTTATCAGCCTGCCCTAGGAGGTTGGGCGTGGGGGGTGGAGAGAGAAAGTAGAATTGGCTTATCACAAGTTATTCACTTTTCATTCTTACCTCAGAAAGGTATTTTGTCTTTGTCCAGTTGATTTGTTACATTTGTGCAAGGATTTTGTAATTTTGATAACTATAGTTCTTATTCTGGCCACTTAGGCTACTTTTGTCATGTGATATATGATAGCTGGTAACACAATGCAGTGCTTTAACCTTTCCCACAAAGCATGTAGGAATTGCTGAATTTTTCCTTGAAGACAGCTAATAAATTTCCTTGAAGTTAGACATCAGGAAGCATCAATCAAATAATAGTCGGAGTACTTAGTTGCAGATAGTTTAATTTGATAAGTTGTTCATAGAAAGAAGTTGGTACATGAGTGGTGGTGGTTCAGGACAATGCAGTAGATGACAAGTCCTGAAATTTTGTGGCTTGACAAAAATGTACTACTCAACATGCGGTCATGAACATAGCACCTATTTAATTTACAAGTCCTATTTGACGTCTTTGATGCAGCTTACAGTTAGAAAGACTGTTTCTGATCAACAGTGACCTCAATTCTGCTTACACTAGGTATAAGCTCGCAAGGGGAGCTCAAGATTCCTCCAAGAGGCCTGCTCCTAGTATCCCATGAACCAAGCGTTGTTGGTACTGCACCAGGTCCTCACATCAGAGGAAGTACATTGAGAGCGTTCTCGCTCGGTGACAAGGAAGTTGATCTCTTACTGCCTGGTACCGGGAGGTAACTTCATTGGTTCTAATTTCTCAATAACAAAACTAAGTTGAACTGCCTTTGGTGTAATTGACTGTTCAAGCAAGTACACATCATAATCTTCAATATATGTGTCTGTGAAAAGAAAATCAAATGATCTCATATGTTCAACATTTGTTACATTCTCTTTTTTAAGCTTCTGTTATCATCCTTGCTATGACGTGTCAAACTTAGAATTATCAACGCCATAAAACTGAGGAGCTTGGGAACTAAGTTGAAGTTTGCGAAGTAGTAATACTCTTCCATAATTTCAGTATCACTTAATTGAACTTTCACAATACTGCGACTTTTGGAGCATGGATACTTGTCAATTGGAATTTAATTAACCGCCAGCAACTTGCATATATCTCAGGTTACGGGTGCAGTTAGGGGTGAACATGCCAGCTCAAGCCAATCGGAAGCTTATGGAACAAGAGGTTGATTCAGTGGAAGTTGAGCTTTTTGAAGTCTACGATGTTGTCCTTTACATGGGCATAATCGATATACTGCAAGAATACAATATAAAGAAGAAAGCTGAGCATGCATACAAGTCGTTGCAGTTTGACCCTCTATTGATCTCTGCTGTCGAGCCAAAGCTGTATGCTAAACGTTTCCTCAATTTCTTGCAGAAAGTTTTCCCTGACAACCATGAATAAGCGAGTTTGCAATTTTTCATCTCCCAGTTACTAGCAATGTTGTGTAGGTAAAGAATCTTTTTCCTTTCTCTACAATTCTTTTGTTGCATGCATCAACATAAATTTCTTTGGCCTTCATTCGTTGTAGAATTGATATTATCGCCTGATAAATGTATGCATATATTCAGCTCACAGAATCAAGATTACATTGTCTTATTTTCTGTTTGAAATGTTCAATGAGACGAGAGTATTATCTCTGAGCGTATTATATTGTGTTGTTGGGGATTGTTATCTAATTCCAATTTTTCTCATTGAAATGTCAGCCAATTTTCAAATATTTCAGTTTTATGATTTTCAGTTAGTTACTGAACTCCTCCTACATATGCAATATTTATGATGCGTCTAAAAGAGCAAACTTGAATTTTGAAGATTGTAAATTTTGCTATACAGGAAGATAACATACTGTTATAAGATTTTTGTGTCGTCGATGAACATCATACCAGTTTTTTTATTGTTAAGTGCGATGTTTCATGTTATAGAAAAGATTAACTGCAGTATCATTATTCTCTTTATACTGTGGCTAGACCTTGACCTCTGGAGAATGCATATATGTTATGTTTTTCAGGGCGATTTTTTTTTTTTATTTGGGAGATGTCAAAAAAAAAAAAAAAGAATCTCAAAGGCGTTTTAGAAAATAATCAAAATTGATGTTTTTTTTTCAACACCTAACCACCTATTAATCTGTAACATGTTGTTAACGTGAAACATGTTCATACCGACAGGTAGGTGCACTTACATGTTTTTATAGAAGGGTAATTTTATCTATTACTGAATTTGGCTATGCAATTAAATAGAATATTAAACTCATTTTTTTCAAAATGTCATCTGAAATTGGGCTATTTTTTTTTAATTGCTATATTTGTCCGATGGACATTTATAGACGTGTGTCATGCATTGTGGACAGAAGTTGTTCATCACGGGATTGAGGACATATCAAAAGTTCCCCTCGAACCAGTCGTGGAGGAGAATTATTTAATTGATTTTCAATTTGATTAATAAAAAAAGTCCACTTTAATCTCTGTCGTCTCCAAAATATTCCCAGAAATTCTAAAAGTATGGCAATTCAACTATTTCTATCCGTTCATTACAATTTAATTGATATAAAGTTTGATGTATTGATGTCAAAAGTATTTATTTTTTGAACTTCTTTTTTAATAATTATTAGATTAAAGTAAACAGAGATTCATAAATTAATGTGAAAAAATATATGTTATAATACTTGGATAATATTTTAGTGGTCTGCTAATTAATCAAATTGTATAAATTATAAAACATCTATAAATATATTATTATTATTAATTTTAACCATATAAATAAACGAAGTTCCATACTAAGAGTATAGTACTGATATGTGAATTTGAAAAACAAAAAAAAAAATAGCCTTAGTTAATTTCTTATTATTGCATTGCATGTACAATTTTCTCGTCTTCCAACCAAAATCAAAATCAGAAGACTCTAAAATATAAAAATACTGTCATAATGTGTAATTCTTTTAATGACGGTCTAAATTAGTGTATTTATGTTACTATCAGAACAACGGGGTTCCAATGTGTAATTCGATCTTGTCTAGGTATTTTACTATCAGAATAACTGTATTTATGTTTTTGTATAAAAATACAGTTATTTTAATATCTGTTATTATTATTTGATCATAATTTTTATATATAAAAAGAATCAACATTCACAACTAAATTATTGGACTTTCACATTTTGTCTCACAGATCAAATATTAAAATCGTTTAAATTCTTTTTTTTTAAAAAAAATATTTCTAGTTATTCAAAGTTCTTTTTGTACCAAGGAAAAAATTTTGTATCAACAAAGATTTTAAAAGTTTTATCAGTTCAAGCTTATTATAAGTGTTATAAATGTTTGTTATGATAATGTTAAAGAACAAAAAATAAAAATAAAAACCTCATATTAAAGGGTTGTATTAGAATATCTAACTAATAGTACTTTATATTCTATGAGCAATACTAGATTTATAACACTCATACAACATATATTTTACAACATGACGTGTCAGCCTACATGACTAAAATTTACTGGAAAAGGAAAAAATAAAAATGGATGAGGAAGATTACATCTCTAATAGGATTTTACCACTTAGGCTGTCACGTCATGTTGTAAAATTTGTGATGTATAAATATTGTAAGTCTAGCATTATTGATATTCTATACCAAATTGTTTAGTTTTTATATTTTTTCTAAAGACATTTTGTTGTTTTGTGTATTTTTTAATACGTAACTAATTTAATATTAATCACATATCTTTTTTAAAGTTTGATAAAGAACACATTTTTTTTGCTTAAACATCAAATACTTTTGATTATATTATTAAAAAAATAAAAGATACAACGAATAATATTATATATACTTACATACAAACTTGTTTTTATAAAGTAAACAAATATAATGAGTGTGAGACAATCAGATAAACTGATCCAGATAATTTTAGATTCAATTTATAAAAGAAGATGATTTATCCAATAGTTTATATAAATTAACAACAATTAGTAATAGTAATATTTTATCAAAAACTCGAAGACCACTAATTAATTTTGAATTTCACATAACAAAATAGACCCAAATAGGACGCAATTAACAATTTCCAATTAAAATTGAGAAAATGCACTTGGTCTAAATGCATTTACGCCGCTATTTGCAATGTGATAAAGGCACTTCATGAGCTTTTTCTAAATATGGATGAATATTATATATAAAAAAAGAACAGATGTACCCTACATGTAAAAGTTGCAAAATCTTCATCTTATGATGAGATTATTCCGAAAGAAAGCACAAGAACTTCAAAGATAATGTGCAAGCAAAAGCATTGAACACAGAACTCTTCTACTTTATTATTATCATATTCTTTAATTATTTTACCATAAGAGATCAAATTTAAAAATAAAATAAAAACAATAATTCTCTAATTATTAAAGTTTCAGTGATTCAAATGTCTTCCACATGTCTCATCAGCTTCAGTGTGCCTTGAATGCTCTGTAACCTCTCCAAAACACACCTTATTAATTACTCCGTCAGTTACATTACCCTTTTCATGCCCCATCTCATTTAATTTTAGGAGTTACATCGTTTCAAACTTCCAATCGAACAAAAAAAAAAATTGAAGAACATGAAGACGTGTGAGCTTTATTGAAGCATAAACAAAACCAAAACCCATGATTAAACATCAAAATTACATGAAAAAACAAAAAAAAACTATAATTGAAGAAATATTGACATTATTAGGTTCCAGTTTGTTTTAGTTTATAAATGATTAACAAATTTATAGACAGTCTATTAAAAAAAAAAAGAAAATCTGTATATAAGTACTTTTGAAATTAATATTAAATATTATATGTTCTACTTAAATAGAAGTTTGTGAAACAAATCATTGAGTTACTAACCTAAAAGGATACTCTCATTAATTAATCATCGACTCCGCAACACTGAATGCAAAGACTGGCTACAGCTATGTTCAATTAATTAACAAGCTAATAAAAACACAGAAGTGGAAGTAATTAATTGAGTGAAATTTAACTAGAGCTGAAAGTTAGAGAGAGAGAGAGAGAGAGAGAGAGAGGAAGTAACAGCCTAGGAAATGTAGGTACGTTGTGTTCACAATTACAAACCCTAGAAAAAAGCTGAGAAAACTTACAGTACTCATAGATAATACAACATTACACAGTGTTTCTTGTTTCTTAGTTTTCACATGAAAAACTTTTTTTTTTTTTTTGGGAAATCAATCTTGTCTTCTAAAAGTGGTGACTAGAAATGATTATTTGATCCCTTAAGAGGATGGAAACACTCCTTTAGGACTCTGCACTCTAAGAGCGTCCCCATCACGTTACATTTAGGAAAATGAAATGATTACCCAAATCATGGCTGTAACTTTTCTTCCCACTTTTTCTGTCACTTTGAAAGGAAAAGAAAAGAAATAGAAGAGAATCTACAGAAAAAGCAAAGACAAATAAATTAAGGTCTGCAAGGTGGGTCAAAAATGAAAAATATCAGGAAGAAGTGAAGCTTCAACAATTACAAAACAAACAAGTCAAATGGCATAGCTAGCATTTTGCGACATTAATAGGGTCAAAATAATTCCATGCAAAGACAAAAATAATAATAGTAAATAAATGAATGAAAACTTACCATTCAACAATTTTCCTGTAATGTGATCAGCACAGCACAGCACAGCTTGAGAGAGAAGAAGAGCAAGAGATTAAGAGAAAATGTGGGTTGACGGGAATGAAGCCTGGTCCGAGATCACATAGGGCTATGCGTCTATAAAAAGTAGAAATTATTTTCCTGGAAAATTAATGAAAAGCAAAGGAAAAAAAAAACACAAAAGATCAACCTAGATGACCTCGAGCCAAACAACATTCCCATCAACCTTAACCTCTCATATATCGATTCACAATCACAAAATAGCATCAACGAATGAACACGTTTTGAGAGGAATGAAGCCTGGTCCGATACTTTCACTTTTATTTTTCACTAGCTGAGCTTAGCTATAGCTATGCATCGCTCCAATATTCCATGTCTAAGAGAAAAGTTGAAGAGAACCCATCGAGCCAGACAACAGTCCCCTCAAAAGCAACCATTTTTCTCAATCTTTGGATTTCATGAAAGCTTGTTAATTTTGGTGTTCCTGGAAAACCCTAGCTCGCAAACATGGGCTTTATAAAGAGGGGTTGATGACATTCTCTCTCTCTCTCTCTCTCTCACTAGATTATGAATAGTAATGTAGATAGCTTCACTTCTGAATCGAATAACGCGTGTTCTCACGCTCCTTCATTACGGAGAGGAAAGGAATTGTTAATCATTCTCGCATTTCAAGATCTCATGTTTCTTCATCATCAAATATTATTTTATTATAATTATTATTGTTTGTTAACTTAACTATAAGTTGATATGATGAGTTATTGATTGTTAAATAAGAGGAAAATGAGTTGAAGAATTGATACCCTTCAACTTTATATCTTTTAGCCCCTCAAAACAAAATTCCTTTTTAAGCTTTTTTTCATTATTTATTATTATTATTATATTATTCTATCTTCAAGATTACTATACTTTACTTTTCAAGGATCTTGGATTTAAAATATTTTTATCTAATAATTTAAAAAATTGCATGAAGACTTGGTATATTACTTTTAAGTTGAAATACTATTAGTTTATAGAGTTTTACAATATTGTGACTTGGCTACTGAATGACTTCTCGGATATATTGAGTTGGCAAAATATTATTGGATGTTTAATTATTATGTCAAGTAATTTAATTTATTTTCTTTATTTTCATTTTTACTTATCAAGTGATATTTTGTCAACTTAGGTTGTAAAAAATTTTAGTTGTAGATGAGTTGTTGTTGTAGCATTATTCCATATCAAATTGTATAAAATTATTATCACTAATATTAAACTTACAACTTACATACAATCCAAACTTTATAATTTGATGTGGCAATCTACGTAGCAAAATCAATCCTATGGAGATGTAACTTCCTTCTTTTTTTGTTTTTTTCTTCTTAGGTGAATTTTTGTTATGATGACTACCGCATCTTGTTATAAAGTTTTGATTGCATATAACCTGTAAGTCTATCAATAGTGTAAAATTATATATACCCAAAATTAATTTTTCAAGAAAATACTTTGATGTCTTAAAAAAATCTGATATCCAAATTAGGATATAAGATTTAAAATTAAAAAAATTAATGCCTAAAAATATATAGTCGTCTAAATATATATTCTTACAACAGTATGTAATATCTGACAAAAACGGTATAATTCTATTATAGAATTCATTTGGTCGCTAAATTCAATGGTTTTAATTGATTAAAAATTTAATAATTGAATATTAATATTTAAAAATTTATAATAAAATTATAAAAATTTCACAAGCGTTAACAAATATATATCCTTTAAGATAACATAACTATAGAGTGACGGCGACGGGCTTGAGCGTTAAGAGGCGGCGCTTCTCTAATTGTTGGATGCGTTAAGAAGGTAGCTTAAACCCTAAGCACCGTACACAGTGGTGGAATGTTACTTCCCACCTCAACCTAACTCTTCATAATTACCTTTTACTCCCTGTCATTTATTCTAGCTGTCACCTGCCACTGCCGGTTCCATTTCTTTAATTTCCTCACAATTTCGCAACTCAACGGACACTCAGTGTATGTAATTCATAAATACTATTCTACCAACGTCCCACAACATCCCTCATTAATAGCAGGAGTAGTTGTGCCCATCATTAAAATGAGATAACTTGTTTAAACGTAGAAAATTTAGATAGAAATGGGCTTTTTTTTGTTATCATATATTAACTGTCGACATCTAAATACCTGTCGATTTTAAAGTTCGATACCTCTCAATCTATCAAGACGTACGCTCGACAGAGAAAAAAGTCTGTCAGGTGTAATTCTAACGTCTAAATGTCAAGCACATGATCCATTCCTCAAACACCCCTCTTAATTTTGGTCTTTTTTTCGCAATTGTTAATCTAATAATTTGCCTCAAGTTTTGCATCAATGTATTACACCTTCCTTCCATTCCTCCAAAACATCCTTTAATATATACTAGCTTGATCAATTCAATAATATTATTAATATATAGATAATTATATATTTTCGAATTAGAATCTTTAATAGTGCTATAGAGAGCTTTGATTGATCCAACTATTATTGATATGATAACATTGTTAATCTAACAACACAGCGATGTCCCCTCGTATAAAATCTAACGATATTGTTCAAGCTAATAGATTTGAAATCAAAAAATTGTGTCAAATCTTGAAATACCTTACACGCACACGCACACGCACACACACACATACACATGTGTATGTATGTATGTATGTATGTATGTATGTATGTATGTATTCATCATTGTGAATTCAAAAATAAAGCAATGATTCAAAATCCAAAGGTTAATCTTATTCTAACAACTTTATGGAAGGTAGAGTTTGGTTTTTTAAGGGTAATAGTGAAAAAGTTAATAAATAAGTCAACCTTACTACCACCAACTGTACACATGATATTTCACCTCATGACTCCTTGCCCTATTCTTTCAAAGTCATTGGGTTTTTTTCCTCATTTGATAATCTCCTCCCTTCTCCCACTCCAGCCCCAAGAGTAACGAAGACCAATTTAGTCACATTGTCGTATTCCAATTGGACAAGCATATATTGAGACTTAAATAGAAAAAGTAATACTATCTAAGCAACTAATTCATACAGTTCAACTCATATATAACAAAATATCACTACAAGAGTAATATTTGAAAATAATAATATATTTTAATGAACAATGTAATAACTATCCTTCCAATGAAATTGTAAAAAATAAACCTATAACACGGATATTATAGCTATTATCAATATGCATTGTGTTAAATTGATATGAATCTTATATGTATAGTGAAGAGGGTTGAATCTTTGACTGTTTGGTTGAAAAGTAATAAGATTATATTCATGCTTGAAAGTACTAAAAGCAAAAAAGGATTGTTAGAAATATAAGACCAAATTAATTGAGCAATTTGTTAATTAAAAACTATTTATAGAATAAGACCTGTTTCATTTATAGTTTCTCTAGCTTAGGTGTACATACATGCATGCACAAAAAGGATCTAATAATTAATTTCAAACTTTGATGCATGCTTATAACTTGTTAGATTAGATCCACCCCTTTTTCTCTTTTGTTTTAGGTTTTAATATTATTTGGTCAAAAAGTAGTACACCTAGGTTAATATATATTAAAAAGTTAAAGTGAGAGGATTGTACATTTAAAATTAAAATCACATCTATTTAGATTGTATAGTTTTTTAAAAAGTACTTTGGGAATGTAAATTAAATGATATATCAGCGTTAAAGCAACTTTAAATGGTTAAAAAAAATGCTTGTATCTGTTTTTTGTGTACGTTTGTAATATAAAAAGCTTTCAACTAAGAATAAAATTTAAATTTTACAAAAAATTAATTGGTACCAATTTAATAATCTTTACAAATTAATCGATTATAATATCAACTTAAAAAATTCTTCTGTCATAAATATGTATGCGTCAACACTTCTAGCTATAGCAAGTATAGTGTGTATTATTGAGTAATACTGATAGAACATGCAATTAAAGTAATTCTTTTTTACCGAAATGGTCCACTGTGCAGTCAATGTATAATTGTGGCTTTCAGATTGGAAGTGATTAATAATTGTATTCATTCCAGTGAAGCAACTCTTCATTTTCTAAAAGAGAGAATTTATTAATAGAGAGAGGAGAACACACCAACGTCAATGCATGGTGTGATTCTTCTTCATCATTACCTTATTATTGAACCTTAAATTCAAAATAATTATAAGGAACATTTAAAGTATAAATTATTGCTTGTTGCTTTTTCTCTGTTACACTTAAACTAAGACTACACTTATAATCAACGTCCCTGCAAGGCCTTAGTTGACAAAATTTTATTAGAAGTATATTTATCATATTATGCATTATAACTTTTCTTATTTATTTATTTTTTTTACTTATTTAATGAATTTTTATCAACTCAGATTGTAAAGAGTTGATTATAAAATTTAGTTGTAAATATAGCATTGTTTATCATATATATATATATATATATACATTCTTGTGGACTGTTCTCAACTTCTCCAACTTAATTAATTATATATTTAATAACCTATACCCAGCTTTTCATACTTTTGCAGAAACTTGGGTCATGCTAATTAAGTATGAATTTCCTGTTTTGCTGGAAAGAAATAATTTTATAAGTTTCATGTTTAGAATCTTACATTATATAAATAACTTATAAGTTTCATGTTAAGAATCTTACATTATATAAATAACAGCTAAGAAATTATTATTATTGTTGTTGTTGTTGTTGTTCTTCTAAGAATTAGACAATGCATAGCAGTGCTAGCATAGATGGATTTTGATTTTTGGAAGTTTTTAGAAAAACATCACTTAAAATTATAAGAAATGTTCATACATAGATTAAAAAAAAATGAATCATTAAATTAGAACTCTCTAAAATATCATAAAATTCTTGAGAAGTTAATCAAAATTCACTATATATAATTAACTCTAATTAAACCAAGTGGGCTTTGCTTAATTAAGTTACATGGTTAAGCAGACAAAAAAAAAAAAAATAACCCATATATTATAATTCAATATCAAAAGTTTATATTAAACCTACAAATATAATACAACACTCACTTATACCATGGAAAAACACAATACTAATAACGTTATTAATTAAGTGAATTAATCATAATAAAAAATGGGGTTTGAAATTCCTCATCTTTAACTAAATTCTCGGTTTTTTATTTTATTATTTTTGTGGGTTAAATTTTGATGGGGCAAAAGCAATGCCATTAATTGCATGTAAGCTCATATTCAATGAATCTCATCTGCTGTCCTTATCACACACATGAACCAATCAAATAAATTAAGGACATTTAATAAAAGATGTATGGTAATGGTTTTGCATTAATTTGATCACAGCAAGATTTGGTTTGACAATAACATTACATAATTAACGTTACGTTGGTGCACAGTTAGGCTAACTCAGATAAGATATAACATATAGAATTCTTTAATAAATTGTTATATCCTTAAAAATTTTATATATTATTATTCCGTGTTACAGATATAGTTGATAGTTTTTTATAATATCTGATAAGTGTCTGATATTTAAAGATAATCGTCGTATAAAAATTTTGACAGAATATTTTTATAATTCACATTTAAATTTTAAATTTTTTATTTTAATTTTCCGTAGATATAATTATATAAAAATAAGAGCTGAGGAACTCATTGGTCACAGATGCAGTGCCTGTCTCTGTCAGGGCCGCGAAAACAAAAGGAAAAAATGTGCGTGTGTGTGTGTATGTGTGTAGCTAGCTAGCCCGGCTAACGAGGAAACCTTATTTAATCCTAGACATCGACACCTCAATTCAAAGTTTCAAACAACAACACACCACCGCTGTCTCTGTCTCTGTCTCCCG
The DNA here is from genome assembly GCA_013180625.2 of Boswellia sacra. NCBI lineage: Eukaryota > Viridiplantae > Streptophyta > Magnoliopsida > Sapindales > Burseraceae > Boswellia > Boswellia sacra. Next base: position 117,289 of record SNVD02003583.1, read on the forward strand.
CTCTTCTCTAATCAATTAATTTGTTTAGTTTGTTTTGCTTTCAAATACAAATCTTATTTGCTGTAGTATTTAGTACCGCAAACGCATGATTTCTGATCTTCTATATCCACAACACAACACAAGCTTTGGAATTCTCAATGTTTTAACTCTTCTAGCTTAATTTGTTTGAAATTTGTACAAATGAATTGAAAGAGTACCAAGTAATGTTGTTATAATATTGGGATAAATTAAATAAGTTTTCCAAATGAAATTACATGTGATTTTGTATTTCATTTAATATTTCTAGTATTTTACGTTTATTTATTGTTATAAATGTTATAAATATATCACTAATCTTAATTTTTTTTCAATTTGGGCAAATAATCAATTTATAGACAATTGTAACCAAATATTTTAAGTCATAGTAAGTCATCTATAAGTCACAAATCTCTTTGCTTTTTAATTAGATAGAATGATGTTTTATAAGTCAAAGAATAACCTTACACTTATTTAATCTTATGTCTAAGTGATTTATTTCTAACATGAAAAATTATAAAAATAATAAATTAATTAGAGCAATTATATATTCATTTGTACACAAGAGTTCATGTGAGAAACATTTTTCCACATAAAAGGATAAAATAAAATTAAGATTAATGTTGAACATACAAGATATAATTAAGTATCCAGCTACATATACAAGTTGATGTTGCATAAAATATTAAAGATATTTAATTTAATAAATAACGTGACAATAATATTTTGTCAAAATTTTATATTAAATTTGTGTCTAAAATTCTTATTTTAAGTAATGTGAGTCTTACATGCTCGTGATCCCAAACTCTAAATGTTATGCCATTGTTACATCATCTACGTGATAATGTCATATCATTTAGGCAGTTTTATTTTTTGTCTTACTTAAATTAGACTTAAATATGAATATATTTAAATTCAAGTATCTAAAATATATATATATATATTTTAAAAAATCTAATATAAAATAAATCATAGATATAAATATGATCAAAAAACGTACGATAACTAAAGGAGTGTTTTAAAAATGGAAAGTGCATTGAAAATTTAATTGAGAAATATTTAATATGTGCCAAAATATTAAAAGTTAATGTCCTCTAATAAAAAAAAGGTGGAGAATGAACTATCGAATGAACGTGATAATGACATCCAAATTGTGGGGAAGGTGATTAATTTTTAAAAAATCTAATAATCTCATGGGCAATTTTTAAAATATTTCCTAAATCTCAAAATGTTTGTTTTTTAATTATGGAAAATAAATGAAAAATTAATAAATTTTCAAATAGTCTAAGTATTAGTTAAGTGAAATCCATCTAATATAAGCCAAAATTAAGGTATTAAGTGAGGAGGTAATCAAGTAGAGTAAATGAATTGAAATAGAAAGTAGGCGCATGGCGGTGGTGAATTAAATAGATGAAAGCCCCCACTCAGTTGGCGTCGGGTCCTAGAGAAACAAACAGAAGAACAGAAACAAAAACAAGAGACACAGAAACAAAACAAGTCAAACAGAGCACATTAATATTCCACATCGGTTGTTACGCGCCCCGCGATGGACGGCCCAGATTGGATCGCCCACATCGTACGCTGTAGCCTCTGCCGTCCTCTTTCACCTTTCCCTTACCTACCACGTGCCTCAATTTAATGCACCTTTCTCATCTCATTCATCACTCGCTGCCACTCTCTTTCTATCTTTCTTTCCGCTTCTTATTCCATAGTCTACGCTTTACCCCTGAGTGATACATCTTTAAAAATCAAATCAACTGTGATCGTTCACAATTCATCTAATTCTGTAATTATTAGTAAGATTCAACAAGCACCAATCAATGGTGGGTGTATGTAATATAAAATTTAAAAAAAATACTAAAAAATATCTCAAATTTAAGTATAGATAATAGAAACAATTTTGATTTTGAAAATTTATATGGGACGACTTTCTATTATTAAATGTTAAAATTATCGAAAACACTTAGTAAACACTACCCATCAAATCTATAGGATATCTCAATTATAATACGCAAGATTCCATAAGTGATCATCTATTAAAGAATTCCTAATTTAGGGTATTTTTCCATTCTCCTCGAGAAAATTTACGCGCGGAGAGGAGAGTGGGAAGGACAAGACCACGTTGGGTTGGGGTGACGTGGGCTGGCTGACATGGAGGGAGGGTGGGACCAGGTATAGGAAATAATGTGTTAATGATGGGTAGGAGAAGGCGTTGGCGCGGGTTAACCGGAACGGCGAATGGATCTGTCAGTCAGATTTGACAGACACAGACACAGACACAGACACAGACTTGGTTTAATTTAATAAGCACAGTACAACCCGTGTGCTCCGGTCTGCTTTGCGTTGTCACTTTGACTCCCTTTACTCCCTTGATTTGACCCCAATTTCCCTCCTTCCCAACCCTTCTTTTCCCTCTACACTTGGACTTAAATTTATGAAAAATTAATACTTGTTAATCCTTACTAACACTTCAATTCCGATCATTTAAGACTAAATAATCACTAACCAATTTATCAATCTATCTAATTATTTTAAGACAAAATCACCAATGGCCAAAATTTTTTTAAGCAATTACATTTTTTATTTTCAAAATTTTAAATTACTAATCTATTTTATTTTATTAATATAAATCTAATTAAGTTTTTATAATTTTTTATATATTTTATCAATTTATTTTCAAAACAAATTTGGGGGCATTTATTACATAAAAGTCAAAATTTCTATTAAAATCATTGTAGTTTGGAGAAAAAAATGTGATAAATTTTTACATTTTAAAATAAGGGATATACTACTTCAAATCAAGTGTAAAATTTGAAAACAAACAAAAAAGTCTAAATGATAAGTGGATAAAATGAAACAGACATATCCTTAGACAACTTAGAGGCAACAAATTTATTGTTTCCAATTATTCTTAATTATTATTATTTTGTGAAGACTTAAATATTATTTTTTAGGATAAGACTTGGTAGCATCTGCTACATTTAGGGGTAAAAATTTTTGACACGATTGGTGAATTCGACACGACACAACAAGAAAATTAGTGTGTTTGGGTCGTGTTTAAATTGAAATTTTCAACGTGTTTAATAATTGGGTCGTGTTTGGGTTGAGGGATTGTACCCGCAGGTGACACGAACCTATTTATGACATGATTAACACTAATAAAATATGATAATACTACTAACATGGATTGACACGATTATTTTTAAAGTGACAAAATTATAAATACAAATTAATTTTAAAATTCATTATATATTTATTAGATATTTAAATTCAATGTTGTATTTTTATTAATATTAATATTATATTATTATTAATTTTAATATGATCTTGAACAACCTTTAATTTTTTTTGCATTTTTTTATAGGTTACTTAAGAGTTAAAAAGATGCGATGGATTTTTTTCTAAGGCTAAATTACATTTTAAGTTTGTATGGAACTTGATATTTAATGGACTGTTTATTGTATTGCGGATGAATTTTGAATATTTTCTTATTGTTACTTTTTTAATTTAAAAATACTAAAGTAGGTTAGAAATTAAAATGCTTAATCGTATCATAACTGTGTTAATCATTTAAAAGTGTTATAATTGTGCCGATAAAACATGTCATAAACGTGTCAAATATTTAAACGTGTCATAATCATGTTAAACAGGTCATATTCGTATCTAACACGAAAATGACTCGTTTATTATTCGTGTTCGCTTATCGTGTCGTGTCACCTGCAGGTCACCCATTTAATAATCGGATCGTGTTTGGGTTGAGTCTCTTTGACACGAATAATAAACGGGGTCGGGTTCGAGTTGGACTAATGTTTGTCTTGTCATAGCTCGACACGAGACGAACACGACCCATGAATCCAAATTCCCACCCCTAGCTACATTGTAATGGCATCACTCAACACAAGTGTGCTAGTTAAGCATAATGAGCAGTGCTGCTGCATTGCTACGCATGCACCCAAGTTTCTCTGGTATAATAAGAAGAATAATGCTAGACTTATAATATTCAAACAATGGTAATTTTACAACCTGACGTGACAATCTAAGTGACAAAATTCTATCAGAATTATAACTATCCTCATTCATTTGTTTTTTCTCCTGTAATGAATTTTTGTTATATAGACTGCCACGTTAGGTTGTCAAGTTATAATTGTATAAATGTTATAAATCTAGTACTATTGTAATAAGAATATAAATGATGTGATATACATGTTCCATGACCCGTTTTTATCAAAAGTTAATTGATATAATGTGATATGTGTGTTTTTAATTTACAAATCGTAAATTCTTACACTAGAGAGATAATATCAACTAAATGAAGCCCATTTAGTACATAATTTATAATTAAGATAATCTCATAAACTCCTGGAGGTTAGGTTTAATGAGACAGAAAGCAACTTCTTGTTTATATTATAGCACCCCTTTAAGTTTCATTTCTTTTATCATACAAACCCGATCACCGGATTCACAACCAATTCTAAACTAATAGAAGAGGGTAAAACAGAATTTTCACATAAAATAATTAATAACAAATCCAAAACTTTAGAAATCAATCAAAATAAAAAAAAATATTAAAAAAATAATCACTAATTTCAAATTTCAATATTATGGCCTTTATTTTCCTATTATAAAGTATGAGCTTGTATACCAACTCTTAGATTTTAAGATGTGTTACTATTTCTCACTAATCTCAATCCAATCTTTGTTGGATTGGAAGCTTCTTGTGCTCAGTAGGCCTCTCTAATCACAGCCTCGTTAGGATTGGATTGTGTTTTTCGGCTTTGTACCATTGATTTTGGGTCTAATTTTTTTACCTCCACCCTGCTTTCTAACTTTTCAACCCTCCTTTTGTTTTTATATTTTTATACAATTTTACACTAAAATATAATCGTACAATTACCTCATCAATGAGTTTTCTTTCCATCATTATATGATATCAGAGACAAGGTGTGTGCTGCTCTCAATGTTTTTCCTTATTGCAGAATTCACAACTTGAGGTAACTATTTCATCATCTATATATCTTCTTGATTAACTATGTTCTTCTAGCTTGTCCCTTCTTCATGAACTATATATATATATATATATATATATATATTCTTCTATCTTCTACCTTCCTGAAGAACTATTCTTCTACCTTCTGCCTAGCTTCCTGCTTCATGGCCGACTGATGACTTATTTCTAGAGAAGTCGTAAACAGCATGTTTTGAAGGAAAAAAGTAGCGCGAATTTAATGTGAGTGTAATGAGAAACTTTTTTACAATAAAGGGTAATTTTGGAATCATTTGAGGTTTAATGAGAAAAAATGGTGATTTAATGTTTTTAATTGATGAATTTAGAAGTGAAAGTTTAAGAGTGTGAAAGTAAAGGCTAAATAGAACAACTCCATTAGATCAACTCCATCCATCGATAACAACATTTTGTGCATAATCAAAGCTTGCTAATATGATTATGGTAATGGTATTCTAACATTTCTTTAAATTAAATAATTTGAATTATCAAGGTAATAATACTAGCGCTCCCAATTAGTTAATGCTAGAAGCCACGAATAACATTGTGGCTTATTAACAAATATTGTACTGGTAATGTTACCATAATAAGTATCCACGATCTGGAAACTTTTATTAGATGTTCAAAACTGGTGTGTTAAAAGTTTAGGGTATAAATCTATCAACTGTGAAGTGCTACTTTCATACGCTTATGTATATCTTCTTGACATATACCCTGCGACAGAAAATTACCCAAAGAAACTGCTAAATAAAAACTAATATAACGGGACTGATTATTAGATTTCAAAGTTCATAGTTATGGGCAAAAATTGGTATAGGTATCGGCAAAGCAACACATCTATAAATTCTAAACAGGATTAACTCATAGCCCCATAAAGCTTTAGCACTACAACAAAGAGTAGAGAGAGTTTCTTGCTGGGCACATCCGAGATGCCTCTTTACCTAACTCTACTCAAAATTAAATCAAAATACAAACACTACACCCAAGCCTGCAAAACAGTTTTGTGCTTGAAAGATACAAATGAATTATACCATCGACTGCATTTGATCATTTAAATCACAACCCGAAACATCTAAATTAGTTAATCAAGCACGAACATCTATGAGACATTAAAGAAAATTTCTCCGGTGTTCATTTAGAGCCAAGTGCAAATGACAACTTTGGCCGCGATTTGTTCTTACCCAGCAACTTCATCTGATTTGAACGTTCTTCCTCCTCTTGCTGCTTCTTCCTTCGCATAGCCTCTTCCTTTTCTCTTTGGATTCGTTCCAGTTCACGATAGCGCTCCTCCTCTCTTCGCTGCTGCTCCTCTGCTTCCTTTCTCTGAGCTTCTTCCACCCTCCTCCAGTTCTCTTCAAGCATTTTTTCCAATTCTTCTTTCTCTTTCCGAGCTTGTTCCTGAAACCAAGATAAATTATTCTTAGATGAATTGAATTGATTTGAAAAAGTGTGTTCTAGAAGGTTATGTCTGCTCACACAACAACCGAGAGCTCAGCACACAGGCATATTTAAGCAAAGGAAAAAGAAAGCATGTCTCTTTGACGAGGTTATCTCAATAAAGGACCGAGCAATGTCTTCTATCACAGACTTCCAGCAATAGGGTTGTTCCTAGATCAGCGATATAAGGATAACATCATTAAAAGACAGAAATAAAGCACAAATCTTTCCATCTCAGAGAAGTATTAACATTGATCACTTCCAATGTCCTTGATAACAAAACCACATTTCAGTCACAAGACATTTTTGTACCACTGACTATTCTCTTTCAAATTCTTGCAATTAAGAGCCATGCTGCAGTTCATCTTAAAATAAATTTGCTTTACAGAAGTACCAAGGGTAATTGTGCCTCAAGTTTAACAAGGGTTACTGACATTTGCAAAAGCACAGGAAAATAAAAGAACAGAATACTTGCAACTTGCAAGAAGCTTTCCCTGGAGCAGCTAGTAAATCCATCATGATAGCAATTATGGCTGTCTCCACGGTTGAAGAGATTAAGAGGGAAAAAGAAAAATTGTAGCAGGTTTCTTGTTAGAAATACTTGCCTCTTTTCTTCTAGCCTCAATAAGAGCATCTTCTTTTTCTTTTGCAAGTTGAGCTGCAACTTCATCATGAAGTCTCTTCCGCCCTTCCTCCAACCGTCTCTGTATTTCCAGCTTTATCTCCTCTGTGTTCAAGCTCTCTTCGACTTTCTTCCTAATTGCTTCTTCTATTCTCCTAGCTGTCTCTTCTTCTATAAGTTTCAATTCTGCTTCCTGTTGACGCCTGGAAAGTAGAAGAAGAAAAGTTAATTGGGAAAATGATCACTCATGCAATGGTTAAATATGCCCCACTTTCGAATCCAGATGTCTTCATATCCAGACAAAAGATACAACTAAAACGACAATACACAAATCATGATTCCTTTTTTCAAATATTTTTTCTCATTTTCTTTTCTCTCAGCTATCTACACTTGCTATGTAGCAAACAATAAATGACAAACTAACCTTCAAGATGATAAAGGCAATAAAAAAGTATGCTCATGCTTTTAAGGCATACCTCTAACTGAATCCTGATCCAAACAAATCAATTTCAAAACTGGTGAATAGTAGATAAACGAGGCATCCAATTTGATCATCAAATATAACAAGTTGAACTAGAGCAGTATCTTCCTCCAGAAAAGCCTGTGGAGAAAATGTCAAAATAACTTGCCACACTTTTAAAACTAATTACCAAAATATATCAATCTTTACATTAAATGTATTCCTTTTGATATGAAAGATGTGGCTCTTTTTTTTTTTTTTTTGGCGCATAAGATATTGAAAGTAACTCAGCATTGTACAAAAAGCCATTCATTCAACAGCCAAAATGAACATTTTTAGGAGACAAACATAACACTGAGGACACAAACAGAGATCTGAGGCTGCGATGAAGGCAAACTGGGGCTTGGTTAAAGACCAACTCAAGCTCAACTAGGAGGGATGGCAGTCTGGCCAATAGTACAGGGCAACCACAGCTTCAACGCCCCACCTCTTAAATTCAGTAAATCTGGGCTGACACAAGTGGCTTAGTTTTGAGTTTTGATTGGTCAAGTATGCCAGATTTATGTGGGATAAAATGGTAAAAATATTGATATTGCCTATGATAAAACAATAAAGATTATTGTTAATATGTGCCCCAAGACGCACCTTAAGTTTGTAAAATACAAAAACTTTGAATGTAAAATATATGGTTTATTGTGTCCTTGTAAACAAAATATGTTGATATAATCAAAATTTCTGACAATTTATTAATTTCATAAGCACTCATGATTGCAATCCATAAAGGATGTAGGCAGCTCTCGGCCTGCTACTTGCAAAGGGAGACTTGAAGCTATCATTATACAAAGCAGGGCATGCCATAATCCAAATATAACATGTAAGAGAGCTAAGATTGGAGAACACAATAGCATACTGAAGAACATAACATGCATCTCGATAATAAATTGAATGACATGAGCTAAAAAAAAAAGGATCCCAAATTTCCACGGGACTGAAAATCAGTTAATTAGAGACAAAAAACATACAAATCAAACTTATATTTTGGATTAAGGCATTTAAGTTTGAAGCCTGCCTCAAGAAACTTGAAAATAAGAAACTAAAGGGAAGAAAAAGAAATTGCGAAAAGAAAAGGATGTTGCAAAAATGGTCGATAGTAATTAAAAGTTGGTCCGCAAACATACAGCCTCAAGCCAATCCCAATTGCCAAACCCCATCCAAGTTCCCAAAAATACCACCCTGAACAGGTTACCATGTGGGAGAATATAACTCCAACCAGATAAAAAGTATCACTATGTAAAAAGATGTCACTCTGAACGTCACATGAGAATCCAAAATCTTGAATGCTGCTTCAGTATGTAAGTAATATTTTGGCATCCTAAACATCCTTTGTCCATACAACAAGAATTTAACAGCATAATTCATTCCAAAACTTATAAAAGAACAATTAGGAAATTGTACTAGGAAATTGTCATGACATTGTGAGTTTGCTACAAATTCTTCCCTAGAAGGGAAATACAGGATGCTATTGTCTACTTCAAAAAAAAAAATAAAGGAATTTCTTGCTACTAAATGTGTGGCAATTCAAACACGTGGTCACTCTTAAGACACCATTCAATGAGATGAAGAAATAAAAGCAATATAGGAAGGTAAGAGAGATTGAATTATCAGTGATATATGCACATATGAAAAAAAATACCAACAAGGAAAATATCCCCCTCCTCAAAATATTCAAATCAGCTTCTTGCTCCAGAAAAAACCCCTAGGCCCTAGGACTATGAACTGCAGGACAGGCTATATGTCATGTTTCGATACAGATGACAGACATGGAAACCCTCAACCATCTAGATACAAGGACACAGCTAGACATGTCTACATGCACCATATAATCTTACACTATCTAATAAAGGATAACTGCATCTTTCTTTCCTAGTAGAAAAGCTAAAAACATATAACAATTATAAAGTATGCAAGTGTGTCATTTTTATCATTATTCATTTATTTATTGTGGTTTCAATACTATTAGTATCACTATTATTTTGATATGAGATAGAAGCAATGAAATATATTTGGAAAAAAAAAAAAAAGAAAGAAGCTGCTAGAGTAGACAAAGTCACAACATAACTAAAAAGAACTTTCTATAATTTACCACTTTGGCGGATGGTATCTAAACAAACTTTAAAAGAAAGTCATGCAAGGTAGCAAAAATTCATAACAAACTGCCTGCTGGCTTATTTCAAAACTAACTATTTTTCATTTACTTAATATTAAATATGATCCATAGCCTTTCAAGTATAACCAAGAGTTAAGCCAAATTGATATAATCCAGAATAGAAGAAAGTGATAAAAAATAAAATTAAAAAAAGATGGCAATAGACTGAACATGAGTGACATTTTCTATACAAGTCATCTATATAGGCTAGCATAACTATGATGCTTCAGACTGCAGCCAAAAGTTAAAAGAAGATAATAGTAAAGTGAATAAAGCTGTGAAATACTTGAAATATACCTTTTCTTCTCTTCCTCTTCTTTCCTCAATTTTTCACTCGCACTTTTCTGCTCTAACGACCCAAGACTTGGACTTGAAGATTTGTGAGTAGGAGACAATGAAGAACTCCTACTTCTTTGCCTCTTATAACGCCTTGGAGTCGGAGAACGACTTTTACGACGTCTTGGAGATGGAGAACGACCTTTCCGACGTCGTGGGGAAATAGAACGACTTTTCCGCCTGTAATAACGTAGCAATCATTGAGCAACAGCAAAAACATTGAGCATCAACAATTGGAACAGAAGTGTCAACCAGTCCCACCATCTGCTGCAATGAATAAACATGTACAGTTACCTCACACATTGTTAAGAATAACCATTGTGTGCTCCATCTTTTATCACATGAAGAAGCTAAGGTCACAATCGAGCAACAAAAGGACACCCATCGGCACCCATCACCTGCTCACTTCCCATCCCATGCGATAGGAAGAAACTGACTTTTCGAACTCTATAATGAAGCACATGTATCCTATCTAACTCTCAAAATTCTACATATTTAGCTCCAGATATTTAAACTTGGGATCTTTTCTAGTTTACGGTGTCAGATGCTAAAGAGATGTCGATGAATGAATCCAAGACCAAGGCAAGCAACATACTCATCTAATGTTTCAGGAAAATATCAGCAATACCAGAACATCAGCATAACAGTCACCACATGGAAGTTTAAACGCCATAAAGGTGCTCATGAAACTCATGGAGAGAAGACTTTCTGAACAGAAAATACAGCATGAGGATACAAAAAGTAAATAATCAGACTATCAATTCCAGTACAGTTAAACATCCTAAAAGAAGAACCATGTGCAATGTGGAATTGCCAATTGATCATGTAAAAGCCTGATTACCAACATTTTGCAAATGCACACATTGAAGATACCCTTTCAAGAAACATTGTTATGTCTGATAAGAAATCTGCTACCAAGGAAATAATAAGCCACTTTCCTTCCACGCTAGAGTATAGCAGTACCTTAAATCTGGCAGCAAATTATCTAACCAGCACTCTACCAATTTCTTGACTCTCAAGAAGTTCAAAAACTCTCATGTTCTTCTTCTTCTTCTTCTTCTTCTTCTTCTTCTTTTTTTTTTTTAAATTATGTTTCCTTATAATATGCTGGCATATAGATCATATTCACAAGCTTTATTTGAGTGAAAAGCTGAAATAGCACCAACTGATCTATAGAGAAGGATAGAATGCGTACAGATCAACTCCAACAAAATGTATTTCCAATCCGCATGAGAGATAAGTGAGTCCCCAATCTTTCTTACAAATTGCTCGCTAATTAATCACATTAATGAAAAAGAGTGAGAATACAAACGGGATCACCTGCTAGAAGAATATGATGAATATGGTGACCGGCTTCTGTCTCTTCGACTTCTCCTGCTATACCTAGGTGAAGGCGAATGCCTACGCCTATATGTTGGCGATCGTGATCGGGAACGTGATAATTCCCTAGGCATTTCTTAGAAACTAGAGCTAATAATATGTCTTTGTTTTATGCAAAATTGACTCCTTGCCCTGCAAAAACAAAATAATTTAAGACTAGTCAACATCATCACATTTGGCTGCTCATACGTCCAAAAAAGAAAAAAAAATAGTGTGTAACTGTATGTAAAATTACAAAGCATAGAGAAAAACAGCCAAATCACTAACTAGTTCAATCCTAATAAAAAAGAGGATAAAAACGATAACATTGGGTTCAAGTACAGGTAAGACTCTCAAAAGTTTCATTACATCACATATATGAGAAAAGAAAAAAAGCCCAACTGCAAGCAAAGCCAAATAACATAAAAATTACCCAAAAAAATGATATTAATCAACTTGCCAACGTATTAATGCTCCATTTGGTCGCCAAGAAAACAATAAAACACAGAAAGGTACTCTTACCCAATAACAGATAACATACTAATGAAATAAATTCCATTACTTACCAGAAAATAACAAACAAAAACTGAGCAGTAACAAGAGACGAAGATTTTCATTATCTGATACACTAATCAATACAGCAAATATCATCTGAAATACTAATCATACAGCAAGTAGAGTTGATTATTTAAGGTTGTTACATACAAATTAAGAATAATACATATATATGCATATTTTCAATGTTGATTTTCTCGGGATACAAACAAAAGACATAGAATAAAACCCTAAATCAGATGAAGTACCTTTAAGATCCTAGCAACGTTGCTGAGCTTTGCATCAAATCAGAAATATACTCCAAGCCCTAAAAACAAAAACCAAATCAAAACCCTAAAATAGAAATCGATTATATATGGAGATAAAAGCCAAAGGTAATATCTTTACCAGACATTTAAATTTTTTTTAATAATTTTAAATTTTCTTTTTTGGGTCTTCCACCTTAAGTCTTTTGCGAGGAAAGAAGATATAATATGACTTCCGGGTTTAGGGATTTTGGCTTCATATAGAAATGTAGTGAATCACCTCAACTCCTCTGATTTTTTGCATTCTATCAAACACACACCCTGGGGATTAGCGAGGGTAAATCTCTCAACCATCCCTGAGAGTTCAATAATTGTACACAAACCCAGTTTCAAGTTCTTAAAATTTTCATTCACAAACCCTTGTCCTTGTGGACGACTTCTGTCAATTAAAGTTAACAAAATAAGGTCATAATTGACATTATACATTAACAGTAGAGGATAAGTTGAATGGTTCTTTCTCAATATCAATTTTTGGCTAATAAAAGTCTTTAGTATATAAACTTGCTATGACTGGTACGACTTGAATTATAATCAGATTGCTTTCAGTCGTTTACCAATGTCAGTAATTGACGATTTCGCAATTCGAATTGTTTTGAGTTCACCTCAAAGAAAAAATGGGCAAACCCCTTCTCTTGATTAAAGAATAACTGCTAATTGCAAGATTCTAAAGATGTAACTTCAAATCCAAAAGGATCCTTGTCTAGTCTACCATTATATATATGTGAGTAGTTTTCACCAACAAATGTAGTGCATTTCTTTGATGGCATAACATTGACAAAAGCAAACACATATCTAACATTTAGGAGGTCCATCGATGCTCATGTTTGGATGGATTAGAGGATGATAAAATAGATTTTATCTAAAAATACAATGAGCTCAATACATCAATGTTAGACAACAATGATGACAAAGGTGAACTTATTTTGACTAATTGCCCTTGAACGACAAGTTAAATGTTAATGAGACTATCCTAGGATAGGAAGGCTTTTAATTAGCTTGCTTTGATGCAATGCAAATGCCATTGATGGTCTTCTCTCATACCTTTGACGATGGCACGTATGACAAGTCGGTGAACATTATGCATTTCCATCTCTTTGCCATATTTTTGAGTATGGGAAAAATAGTCTTTTTAAGTTACTATTAAGCTTTTTTAACATATTTTGTACATGAGCGGGTTAGTAATGAATTTTGAAAATGAAACTTCTTATAAGTCCCATTTTATGAATTACCAGCTTAATAGGATTAAAATTGATTAAGAGCAATAAACCACCAGATCAAGAGCAACATAAACCATAAAATAATCAAAGCAAGTACACACACAATTCATGGTTCAGCTAAGATCCCTCTTAGCCTACATCCATGGATGCCCTCTCCAAGACATAAGCAAATCCATTAAATCAATCTCAAGATCTAATTACAAACATAGCTTCCAAAACAAAAATTAAATAGAAACTCTCTTTCAAATTTGATGAAAGCTGCATGCAATCTTCTTATACTGACTTAGATCTTGCTCAGCTAACCTCCCACTCAACTAGAAATGAGTCTCAACAGCAACTCAAACTCCCATTGAGCAAAGAAGACAAGAGAATCTCTCTCTTGAAAAGGAAGCTTGAATCCCTCAAGCTTTACACTGAAGAAAACAAAATATTATCAAAGAATCCAGGTAGGAAAGCTCTCTAAATAATTTTGAGCTTTTGAGTCTTGAGAGCTTGAAACAAAATCTGTTGAAAAGAATAACACATATACCAATAGAACAATGAATAATGTCCAACAAGAATTAGATAGTCAACGAATAATGAACAATGAACAATGAAGATACTAAACAAGGATTTGCGTGATAACGACTTTCTTTCAATATTTCAGCTTCTTTAGGTCTAGAGAGCTCAAAGAAAATCTTCCATAAAATAGCAGAACATATATCACACAGCTTATTCACAAATCAATTGCTAAGATTTTTGCTAATGTGGACATTGCAATATTCTCATAATATAAGCTCATGTGGGCACAAACAAGAACCAAAAACACTTGTTCATAATTTGACAACACTTACGGCCCTTATAATCTCCCTATTTGACAAACTTATGAACAAAGTAATTCAACATAAAAAAAAAACAAGTAATGAGAAAGCAAATCTAAATGTGACTACATGAACAAAACATAAACCAGCCAACCACTCCCCCTCTTTGTTCTAAGTTGATGCTAAGAAAGCCTTTTAAGAACACTAAAAACAGTAATTCCGACATACATCAGGAATTTCAGGAACATCTGCAATATCAACATGAGTGAACTGCCTTTATAAAGTCAACAGAATTTGCATCAATAGTATCATCAAAAAAAAAAATCATGAACTCAGGACCAAAATCATGAAGTATGATTCTGCATAGTTAACATGTGTAGGACTACAAAAATGTCATTACAAAAATGCCAAGGACAAAGAATAAAATCTGTTTAAAAAAAATAATATAAAAAAAATGATGTGTGCACAATATGAATTCATATGGGAACACTAAATGAGCAAGGTAAATGAATTTACACATTGTGATACGTTAAAACATACGAGAACATGAAGTCAAAATGTGAGAACACCAACAATAAAAAATTGAGCCTTCCCGTAAAATAATAAATACTCATCCACAAAGAAAATTGACAAAAAACTTAGATGAAATACAAAAAAAAAAATTGAATATAAGAAGAGACAAACTCAACTCAAAGTATGAAAAAAAATCCACAAAATTAGTTCATGATGAATGAGATTTGAAACCAGATATGCCAAATTTATCAATCTTGAGGAAGGCTCACAAAATATGCACAAGTATCAAATCGCAAGAAACACCAAACTGATGGATAATAAAGCTGAAATCAGAAGCTTAAAATTCTCAATTTTAGAGAAGAGATTGATAAGAAACACAACTTGTTCACCATTAGTATGTGTAGTATCCTCAAGGGGGAAAAGCACATTGGCCAAAATTTCATAAGAAATTCCCCTTTCCCTTAAGCAATCGATATTTTCTTCTTTTTTCTTTCTTTTTCTTTTTCTTGTTTAAATAAAGTTGTATTTTTTTTACACTTAGCAATAACCAATTAGGGCTTTCACTCATTATACTAAGGTAGCCTTTTCTCTAATGGTAGATTTTTCGGAGCATAGGGGTCACCACACCCAAGAAAATTACTCAAAGACAGCTTTCACTCTTCTGTACAAGGTAACCTTCCTAATTAGTGGTGTATAAGAAGGTTTCATACCAACATCTGTGCGAGAAATCAAAGTTTGGACTATGGTCTAAAACTTGCTGAGAGTAAACACCAGTTCAGAAATCATGAAAAACAAAAGATACCATAGAATATTATGTGAAGCACAATCAAAAAGATGAATCACAATCAATTTGTCATAACATATCAAAATCACCACAAAAACTAATTTAAAAGAGAGAAACAAAGAGCAAAATTTTTTATTTTATTTTTTTAAAACACTGTAATAAAAAAATTAAGATTCCAACAACCAAACTTTAGAGGACTTTCTCAATTCCTAAATGTTTGAATATCTACAACTTTAGTGAAAAAGTAAGCAAGTTGAGCATTGGTGCTCAAATGTGACAAAATATAAATTTTTTCTTCAACAAGACCATGTATGAAGTGGTGTCTAATGTTATGTGCTTTGTTGAGTGTTCAATTGGATTTTATGAAATGCCAATGGCATTGGAGTTATCAGAAAAGGCAGTGAAAGTTTCATCTTCAAAACCATGGTAAAGAATCATTTGCTTAAGTTCCTCTTGTATAGATGTTGTCCAACTAGCATCTTCTAAAGATTGATCTTTCGTTGTTGGCTTTGGTGACTCATTTCTTTCAAGTTTAGTGCATGTTGGTTGTTATTCTAGTGTTTCTATTTCAGCAGCTTCTAACTCTGATGTTTTCACAATGGGGGATTGTGTGGCAACACTATTACCTTCAGTTTCATCTTCTTTGAACATGTATGCAATAACTTCATTATCATAAAACACAACATTTATAGATTCTATAATGAGTTTAGTTTGCTCATCATCGATTCTATAAGCATTGGTGTTAGTAAAAAAATTGTGACAAGCAAGATTATTTATCAACAAGTAATGGTTGTCACAAGAGCACTGCTCAGTCAAAAGACATTTACCTTGGTGGTTTACCAGATGACATTGATCTTTTGAAAATCGCACAATATGATCATCATCACACATTTGACTTATGCTAATTAGATTTGCCTTTAGACCTTCAACATAAAGTACATTTTTCAAAAAAGTGAAACCTTACACATTCAGTGTACCTTTCCTACAAATTTTACCTTTGTTTCCATCACCAAAAGTAACAAATCCTTCTGAGATAATTTCAAAATTTGATAAACAAGATTTGTTACCAGTCATATGTCTAGAACATCCATTATCAAAGTACGCACCATTGATCATGATTTATAGCCAACAATGATATGTGCAACATAAGAAGATATATTACTCTTTTGTTTCCACATTTGTCTTTTCATGTTATTAGTATTCTTCAGTATAGATTCTTTATCATTCTTAATGATTTTAGACAAATAAAATTTCAAATTAAAACATCTAGGATGAATATGACCATTTCTTCCACAAAATGACAAATTGGAATGAAATTAATTACTTGTCTTGAAAGAGTTTTATTGGTCTCAGATACTAAATTAGTTACCTTCACAAATATTCCCATTGAAGATCCTGGTATGTCAACATTACTTGAGTATCCAAGGCTTGTCTTATCTCCACAGGGTTTACCAATTCTAAGAACTTTGTCAAGCTTAATTGTTCCAATTGACACATTCAATTATTGCTTTGGCTTTACTTAGATCCTTCATGGTGTGATCAAATATAGATTACTTGATAACAAGTTCATGCTTAAGTGCTTTAATGTCACGATTAAGTTCTTCCATTTTATCTATCAACTCCTTTTTGTCTCCTTCAAGTTGTTTATTTTTGGACTTAACCAACTTGACTTTTTGAACCATTTGAACCCACTGATTGAACATTCGTTTGTATGCTTTTTGTTGTTCATCCATTTCTGAATCTTATTTATCAGATACATCACTATCAAAAACTTGATCAGATGATGCTTGAGAGCAAGACATAAAAGCCAAAAAGTTGCTAGTATGTTCAACTTCAACATCTTCATTGTGATTTTCTTGTTCATCACTATCACTCCACGTTGCTACCATTGAACGTCCTTGTTTCTTAAATGTATTGCCACATTTAGCTTGTATGTGACCAAAACCCTCGCATTCTTTACATTGTGTGCCCTTGTTTTTCTTCTCCTTTTCTTATGAAACTTTTTGTGGAAACTGATTTGGAAAATTCTTTTGGAAGCCAGACTTGTTTCTCCTATTAGAACTTCAATTCTTTATTTTCCTCCTAAGAAATTTAACATAATTTTTGGTCAACGAAGCTATTTTCTCCTTATCAAGATTGTCAAAGTCTTTGATTAGAAGTTTTCTAGGACATTGTGTGTGCTTTAAAGCAACTCCAAATGTTGTCTTGTCTTTATTCCATCGTTTCATATTTGCTTCATATATTTGAAGTGAACCTATAAGCCCATCCAAATCAAGAGTTTCAACATCTCTGCATTCTTCAATGGAAGTCACATTTGCTTTGAATCTTTTGGGCAAAGACCTGAGCACTTTTCTGACAAGTTTAGAATTGGAATAAACTTTACATAAAGCAAAACATTCATTAGATTTATTACAAACTCTAGCATAAAAATAAAAAATAGACTCATTATCACGTATTGTGAGATTTTCAAAGTTAGTAGTGAGACACCTAAGCCTAGATTTCTTCACAGTTTGTGTCCCTTCATTTTAGTTTAAAGCTTATCCTAAGCTTCCTTAGCAATTTCATAGTTAGTAATTATTTGCATCTAATTATACAACATAGCATTAAAAATGGCACGTAAAGCTCTTGAATTCCAATTAGCTTTTTCAAGTTCTTTAAGCTTCCATTTATCAACTGGTTTAGGACTTTAATCACCATCAACAAACAAAATTGGAGTACACCAGCCATTAACAACAAATAACCATACACGTTCATCCATATATTTTAAGAAAGCTCTTATACAATTTTTGCAATATAGATAATTTGAATCATCCAACATTGGCGGTCCATTGATAGACCCACCTTCATGAAATGAATCCATTCAACACAAAGAAATACACTGAAAAGAAAACACCTGGCAAACAAGAACAACCAGCAATTAAAAAAAATACCTAACAAGTAAACAAAACACCTAGCAAATAAGAACAACCAACAACGAAAAAAAAAAACCCAATTACAAGTAAACAAAAATAAACATGCCTAGCAAGAAAAAACATCAAACAGAAGCAGCAAGTGAAAAATACCCAACAAGTCCAACAAGTATAAGCACCCAGAAAAAAAAACAAAACCTCAACAAGTTCTTATACCAAATGAAAGTTCTTATAGGTCCCATTTTATGAATTACTAGCTTGATAGGATTAAAATTGACTTAGAGCAATAGACCACCAGATCAAGAGCAACATAAAACAGAAAATAATCAAAGCAAGCACACAAAAAATACATGGTTTAGCTAAGATCCCTCTTAGCCTACATCCATGGATGCCTTTTCCAAGGCACAAGCAAATCCATTAAATCAATCTCAAGATCCAATTAAAAACATAGATTCCAAAACAAAAATAAAATAGAAACTCCCTTTCAAATTTGATAAAGCTGCATGCAATATTCTTATACTGACTTGGGTCATGCTCAGCTTAGCCTCCTACTCAGCTGGAAATGAGTTAGGCTCCCCCTAACTTTGCTGGAGAATTAAGCTCCCCCTTAATAGCAGCTCAAACTCCTTTTGAGCAAAGAAGACAAGAGAATCCTTCTCTTGAAAAGAAAGCTTGAATCCCTCAAGCTTTACATTAAAGAAGACAAAATATTACACTGTGTTCTTTTTTGTTTCATGTGTTTTTATTTCCAAAATGATTTAGAAAATAAATTTCTATGATTTAGAGAATATATTTTAAGTAAAGGATATGCGTTTGAAAATAAATTCGTGAAATACAAATTTGGAAATGGTTTTAAGAAATGTGTTTGGAAATGAATCATTGACATTAAATTTTGGAAACAAAAATATAAAATGTGTTTGGAAATGAATCCAAAAACACTTGTTCTCACAAATTGTATAAATAAAAGGATTATTAACAAATAATATTTTAAACTAAATGCATGCTCCCTTTATACATATTGTTAACAAATAACAAATGCTTAATTATACAAACAAGATTACCTTTTGCTTCTTACGATATTTTTACCCAAGTATTTTCTTCTCTTTTTCACTTCACTTTATAGTGCTTACTATAAATGTATTTAGTTAAGATTTAAAAAAGGAAAAATTGAAAAAAATGGACACAATTAGAGGCCCTTAATGAAATTTGAACACATCCTGAAAAATTTTCATGCTATAGACACTTTCATGACAAAAAGACTAAAATACCCTTAACCTTTCGAATTATTTCCAAAACCCTATTTTCCTCTTCAGACAAATATATCCAAAACCCCTCGACACCGCTGGAAACGCAAACCGACACGAGTCTCCTCTGAGGACAGAAGCAAGACGACGCACAGAGAAGCAAGAATCGACACTGAAGTACGTTTATTCGTCCGTTTTTGTGATTTATTTGGTTGTTTTCTCTTTTGTTAGATTTGATTCAGTTTTTAGAAAATCTTAATTGGGGATTTGAGTTTTCTTCAAATTTGTGAACTTATTCTATGTTTTTAGGGATAAATCTAGTGTTATTAGGTAAATTTTCTGGTTTGATGTGTATGAAAACTATGAAAACCAATGGGTTTCGTCGCGAGGTAGACGATGGAGAGTGTCGATTTTATCCCGACACATCTCGACACTCGACATGACATGTTGAGTCATGTCGGATGCACAACCGACACTCGATATCAGTGTATTTTCGAAGACATCAAGTGTCGGTTTGGAAACCAACACTCGATATACATTGTGTCGAGTGTCGGATTATGAATTTGACAATAGGTATGTCTTGTGTCGAGTGTCGGATTATGAATCTGACACTGGGTATGTCTTGTGTCGAGTGTCGAGTGTTTTGGCAGGTTGCTTGTTTTTGCATTTTTTTTGCCTTTTGCATCATATTTAACTATAACGGCCTTGTATTTGCAAGTTCAAGCAAATGGCAAGTGAATTTGGACTGTCCTTCACCTTGAATGAGATTGAGATTCAGCAGAGGTTGAGCAGCAGCCCAACACGACTGAACCATGATTTCATGTCATGCATATATGATGTATAGTTACACATATTTTTGGGTAGTTAGTTTGTGGATTTTTTATACATTATTGTATAGTGACATTTTTAGTATAGTCACATATGTTTTCCATGTTTAGTGGTACGAAAACTTGTAAATACATATTTTGCGGTTGTATTACTACATACATGTACCTTGTCCCATTGCACTCATACATGAATGAGAATTTACGCACAACACACGTATGGTTTATACATTGATGAACCACATAAATTCGGGCCTAATACATTGTTCGTAAAGAGACATGAATGTATTATACCTAGACCAAGCACATAAAAGAGAATCTCATATACGAATATTTAGTTTAATTAAAAAGCACAAAAACTTGGGTTTAAAACATTTATGTTACATACATTGACAAATCATGAAACTGAACGTTCATACATGAACGTTTTATATAATGACAAAACCGAATGTTCTGCCCAAACGCTCGACGCAACTTCACACAAGACACTTGACACTCGACATTACACAACCACTCGACTCACGACGCATGACAACAGACGCTCGACTAACCCGAAACCAATACTCAACACACGATCTCGATGAAATTTACATCCGACACTCGTCACGTTTGGCACTCCACTCG
Organism: Boswellia sacra; assembly: GCA_013180625.2. Classification (NCBI taxonomy): domain Eukaryota; kingdom Viridiplantae; phylum Streptophyta; class Magnoliopsida; order Sapindales; family Burseraceae; genus Boswellia; species Boswellia sacra. Next base: position 138,501 of record SNVD02003583.1, read on the forward strand.
ACGCACTAACACGACACTCGATCCTACACTCGACACAACCCTTAGTCACTCGACACTACCGTCTGACATGTCGAGATTCGATCCGACACAACCCCTCGACACTCGATGACACTCGACAAATCTCGTCTTCTTCGTCCCCGTCAACTAGGATACCAGATTTTCTCCCAATGATTGTCAATTTCTAGCAAATACGCCAGTGAAGGTTGAAGGTTTTCAGGAATGGATGGGTGGGGATGCTTCATTGAAACATGGGTGCAATGAAATAGAAACGGGAGTTCGGATTACAGTTGAGTGAAGCAGGAGATCTGAGTGGACAGTACTTGCAAAGTATGGAGGAACGGGTTTTGAACTTGGAAATGGAGAGAGAAGAAGAAAATAGAAGACGAAAACAGAGAGAGAAGAGTTAGGGAGGGATGAATTTGAACTCCGAAAATGTTAAAAACAATGTTTTGTGAAAACATATTACAAAAACAGAAAAGAACACGTTTTGCAAGAATTTTGTACTCTAAAAATGAAAACGGCATTTAGGAAACAAAAAAGAACAGAGCCTTATTAAAAAATCTGGGTAGCAGGGCTCTTTGAATAATTTTCAGCTTTTGAATCTTGAGAGCTTGAAACAAAATATGCAAAAAACAATAATACATATACTAGTGGAATAATGAACAATATTCAGTAAGAATTAGACAGCCAAAGAACAATCAAGAATGAACAACGAAGATACTAAACAAGGATCTACTAATAACCATTCTCTCTCAATATTTCAACTTCTTTAAATCTAGAGAGCTTAAAGAAAATCATCCATAAAACCATAGAATATATATCAGATAGCTTATCCACATGATAAACAAAGAGCACAAATCAATAGCTGAGATTTTGCTTACATATACAATGCAATGTTCTCACAACATAAGCTCATGTGGGCGTAAACAAGAACTAAAAACACTGTCATAATTTGCCAACACTTACAACCCTTACAAAAAATATTAAAGTTTTAGAAATTTGGAAAGTCTATTTGTGTCTTCAATTTTCGAAAGTATAGAGCTATTTGCACCTAAAGAATTACTCTTAACAGCCAACAACTCTAAATACACATAAAATTTTAAAAACAAACAAATTACTTGGTACACCCTCTATAATACCAATAAAATCCTTGAAATGACCAATTCTAAAAAACACATATATGACTAAACAAAGTCCCAAAAACACATAAATAATAGAAAATAAAAAAAACCTAAAAATACCATCATAAAATAATGTTCTAAGCCTCCATTAGTAATAATAATTCATGAATACTAAACCATGTCTGAAAAACACATATATGACTAAACAAAGTCCCAAAAATACATAAATAATAGAAATAAAAGACCTAAAAGGCCTATCATAAAGTAATGTCTAAGCCTTATCAGCAATAGTAGTATTAGTGTAGCAGCAGCAGTAGTAGGTTAGACGAGCCTAGATGATAAAAACATTAAACTAGAAGGGGTGTAATGATGTAAACAAAATAGTCACTCTTTGCTTGATATTAAGGCAATCTTTATATATAGTTTTAATATTAAAATATTTATAAATGTACTATTACTTTTTTGAAAATATATAACATCCATTACTTACCCCTTTCCTTGTGAAAATTGTGTGTGACACCAATTTGCTTATTTCGATGGCCCGACTTTTCAAAAATTTGTCACACAATATCCTTGGCGTAAGGCCATCTATTATATTAGGTTGTAGTATAATCTAAGGGCAAATTAACTAGAAACAGGTTGATGTGTGATGACATGATAAATCCATCCCAAAAGTCAAACCCACGCAATCAAAACTTTAAAAATTAAAGTAAAATTCTGAAAAAAAAAAGTCATAAGACCAATATAACAAACATTCAAAATTTCAAAAAAAAATTATAATGACCACAAACTGATAAATTGACAAATTTGTTTTTGTCATTAAGTGCTACAAACTGATAAACTCCTAAAAAGAGTTGTGGAGCTATCAGCTGTTAGAGACTAAAATTTTTAAAAAAAGATATCAGTTTATCGAGATGGTCATAACCTCTAGATTTTTTTAGCTTACACTTGTGTTTTATGTAAGTTTTAAAGTCACGAATATAGTTACGTCAAACGTCAAACAAACATATGCAGTTAAATAAAACATAACTAACATGAAAATAAAAGATGCACAACAATTTTAAGTGGTTAAGCTATAACCAACGTATATTAATGAGCAGCCAAGCTACAATTCACTAAGTCATTCAGACTTACAAACTATTTGGATTAACAATAGTAGAGGCTCCTCTCTCACTTACTCACCTTTATTTGTAACCTACATTCCCTCTAACAACTTTAACTCTAGTGAATCAACTTACTAACCTATTGCATTTCACTACCCAACAGTTCAAGTCCCCTTGAGTATTCTATCACTTACTTGAATAAAAAGACCATAATAAAACGCAAGCTAGCAAAGACAAAGCATATATTGCTTGAACAACTTGTAACCACCAGTTGGGACATCAATGAAACTTGACTTTATATACTACACGTCCAGCAACTCCTTTTTGTGTAAGGATTCTTTGATTTCTCTCCAAAACCTACATAAAATGAAATTTAGGAAAGCAAACTTACTTTAGGACGATTAATAATAAAACATAATAAACAACCTTTCCTAAAGCTAAGTTAAATCAATGACTTTCCAAATTTGAAAACCAGTTCTAGAAATAAAGGTCAATAATGTCTTTCCTAATTGAAAACAGTTAAACAAGAAATAATTAAAATTGTATACTGTTTCTTGTTTTTCTCCAAAATTGCCAACTCATCATGCCACATCAATTGAAACATGTCATGACGCGTGGCATGGTCTTAACATTTTAAATTATTTCCTTCATTTTAATTATTTTTATAAATACGAAAATTTGTTTGATTCATTTTAATTATTTTTATAAATACGAAAATTTGTTTGACCCATATCCACAACAAGACATACTTGGATCCTTTATTTTGAGTTGTACTTGACTGTTGAAAGATCTAAAATATATCTTGACCATAAAATAAATAGGATTTAATTTTTTTCATTAACACTCAGTTTTTTTCCTATATATATATATATATATATATATATATATATTATGATCAATGTGTTTAGCTGCTTTTACCTTATTGTGCCACAAAGTGGTTGTTTGATTTAAGTGATCTTCTTATGCAGGAGCTAAGGATCATTCCTTTAGTCAAGTTAATTTGGATTTGGATTTTGGATTTAGCAACCTTGTTAAAGGAAAACAAGAAAATTATGGGGGCTAATGATTTCATTTTTTTCAAATATAAGAATTTTAGATTGATGTTTCAAACCCATGTATAACAATGAATGCCAATATTTGCTAATTAAATATTAATTCCTTAAATATTCATTCTATATTTAGTTAACGTTACCCCTTCTCGATATTTTTTTTTTTGTAAATTTTATATTTTGTTTTCAAAATCAAGTACAAATATGTAATTGACATTAAATTTTAAAAATGGTTTGACATTGATATTGACATAAAATGCATTACCAAATGTACGTTTTCATTTCTGAAAATGAAAACAAACAAAACCTATTTATCTATAGATCAAATTTAAGTCTCACAATACCAAGAGTTAAAACAAGAGAAATCAAGGAATACATAAGAAATCAAAGTATGAGATCATTAAAAGATTCATTCTCTTTCGTTCTCTCTTTTAGTTTGTAATAAACAACTGATAGAACATTTTTTAATAAATGAATAAAAATTTAAAACATTGTCGGTAAGTGAAAATAACTAGTTTCTCTTTTTTCTAAATTTCTATTAAAATTATATAGTTCTGTATTATATATCTCACATTAAATTGAAATTACATTATTTCTAGAATAATATCTGTACACATGCAACGAGTCAATCAATATAACCAATTTCATGACATGTGCTGTGATACAATCTCGTTGCATGCATGATTGTAATCATTTATTGTTATTTTTCTCATTTATTAATTATCATATTTTGTGTTTTTTATTTATTCGTTATATTTTCCTGTATTTTATGAATTAAGTAATAATATAATCTCATAATTTATCTCAATATTATATATCCAAATGACTTGAAATGAATTTGAAATTAGCACACGATTCATTACATCATCAATTCATTCACTTATTAATCATCAATTAAATATACATAATCTGATATATAAAATTTGGGAGAGAATTTAGGAAGAGTAGGGATGGTAAAACCTAACCCGCCCCCAATTTTTTAATCCGACCTCGGGAAATTTCCAGAAAACTTTTCTCCAGGCCCGGGGCCTGGTTTTTTAATAACCGGGGATTAAACTCGAATTGTATATTTTTATTTTAATTCTGACACTTTTATATATCTATATATAACTTTGACAGTCACAAGTTGATGCAAAATGGGCTTGGCCTAGTGGTTTGTGCTGAGCTATTTTAATATGCAACAAGTAAGGGGTTTGAGCCTTTTCTGTAACGGTTTTTCATTTAATTTTTTTAATTTTGAAACTTTTTATTATTTATCCAAATTTGGTTGCAGCCTGGTGGTAGTGCAATTGCCTTGCATCAATATGTGATAAGGAAAGGTTTTGAGCCTTGGTTGTATCAGATTTTCATTTAAAATTTTAAATTATGGCATGGGCTAGGCTGGGCCTGAGGCTTTAGACTGTTTACCTTTTTTAAAAATTAGAAAATGGACATAGATTTATATGAGGGGCTATTAGTAAGTATTATAGGATATGAAATTTATTTGACATAATTATAATTTTAATTATATACCCGAGTTTAATTCCGAGCCCGCGGACTCGACACACCCACCCCGGCCCCAATCAGGTACAGAAAATATCCTCCGACCTTAACCAATTTCCTCGGTTTTTCAGACAATTTCCCAGCCCGTGCCAAGTTATTTTGCAATTCCTTAAGGAAGAGTATCATTATTCCTCTCAAGTTATTTTGCCATTCCTAAGGAAGAGTATCATTATTCGTATGAATTTGGTTGTATAAAGTTTGAATTGATTGCAAGTGTAGATTTTTTTAATGAATATGTATAATTTGCAATTGCAATATATAAAAATTTATTTGAAACATTTGTGACTCAACCATTTCAACTAATTAAAGTTCACAAATTTCCTAATTGAACCTAAAAAACGTGGACAATTTGTCAACCTCGACAGCTGTAATGCTCGATGCAATTATTGACTATAATACAATGAACCAATAGTGAACCCATTGAAAATCTAAATATTTTCAGCCATCTGGGAAGTGGCTGCCCATATTCGTTCAAAGTTCAATGATCCGATATCATATCTGATATCAATAGAATTCTAATGTTTTTGGATCTATATAATTTCATAATGTTTTTAAAAGAAATATTTTAACAAAAATTGAAAACCGAACTATTAAGTTAACTTGATTAAAAGAGTATAATATATTTTTTCCAAATCAATCTAACAATTATCATGATTAATTCGATAATATAATCAAACTAAAAATATATTTTAGCAAATCTTAGCTATGACAAAAAAAATGAAGACAGATCAGAGAATAAATTAAAGATATTATTTTCTTCATGTGTATGGTAGTCTGGAGATTTTAATTAATTATCATATATCATGTTTTGGCTTGCAAATTAAAAGAGTACAAATTATGCAAAGAACCCAAATTGGCCAGATTTGGATCAATGAAGATTAAAAATAATAAAGTATATATATCAAGAAGGATGAACCCTGTTAGATGAAATTCCTTTCCAAGCAGATTTCATTGAAGCAGTAGCAGAATTCATGGCAGCTTCAATATACTTTTTGGAAGCAATTGTGGCTGCTTTTTCCATCAACTTTCCCATCTTTCTAGCATTCTCACCAGTCTCAACAAGGCTATTCAACTCCGCCTTTGCCATGTTCTCCATCTCCTCTTCAAACCTCCTGAACTCATCCATGGCATTCTCCATCACTGAATCAAGATAATCCTCAGCTTGTTGCATGGACACGTGAGCCTCTTCAACCTCCTTTGCATGCTCCATTTCCAGGGCTGCCCATGACTTGTATGCCTCTATCTCAAACAGCTTCATCAGGTCTTCAATGGTGTAAGGATCAAAATTCTTGTCTTGGCAGGCTTGGTCTGAGAGCAAAGTGAATTGGGAAATCAGAGCTTCCATGGCTGCAGCTTAATTATTGTGATGAGTTTCAGAGATCTGGCTATGCCTATGGCAGGCGCAGCTGCAGTAAGAGGTCAAGTGATGGAGAATAATGTACATGAAAAGGTGGGTGTGAGTGGGGAATAATTAATATAAAGAAAGCTCATCCACAAAGCATATATTTTTTTTGCTTTTTAATTGAAAGGCTCGGTAGCCTTCTAGAGATCAATATAAATCAAATAAGAAAAATATGTTCTAAAACTTTGTGTTGAAGCAGTCAATTGAGCATACTTAAATGATCTTCTGTCTAGTATAAATTATTCGTTTATTTTTGTCATAATTTCTAGATTAATTTGATGAATCATACTAAATATTTTATGTGTAAATTTCAAGCTCCATTATTAATTCATGTAAAACATGTGCAAAAAAATATAGTGTTGTGAATCATATTCCCAATTAACTATATTGTTATGTCTAAACCTAAGAGTTTTCATGCAGTTAAGAAATGCTTTCATTTTGTAATTTACTTGAAAAATCACAACTTTATTTGTATTTTAATTCCAGAAAAATAATAATTAGTTTCTTCAAGCGTAAAAACCCATTGAAATATTATTGACTCAAATTAAACCTATTTTGAGAAAGAAATTAAAAAAAAAAAGCTATAAGAATAGCATAGATTCCTCAATCAACTCAACCAAATTGCTCAAAATTTTCTTGGTTAGGCAGTTAGATGAGTGAAGGATGTGTGAATTGGACCGTTGGAGTTCACTTTTTATTTTCTTTAGAATAATTATAAAAAAGAAGAATCTATAATATTGTCTATGTATGGTGAAAATTGATGATAAAGATGTGCTTGGCTGGATGGATTTTCTTATCTAATTCATAGCTGGGGAATCTCACGATAGTGGACAATGGGCCATCCTCGATTGACTTTACCTCATCATCTTTTGTAATCACCTTTTCGAATTTCTTTGCCGAATTGGCTTTTTGTTTAAGCGCTTTTAACACGGATTTGCTGAAGTTTAATCATGATTGTAAAATAATACAATTTATTCTGGCACCATCCGTAAATTACCCATAAAATAAATCACTACTTAAAAGTAATAGAATTAGCAATATATTTTAATTAAAATAAAAAGTGATATAATATGACTTAATACATTAGATTTTGTAATAAAAATACTTATTTGAGAAAAACTCTTTTATTTTTTTCTTTTGGGTTACAATTGCTGTAATTAACCCAAATTAAAATTTGGTTGACAGAGGAAGCAGCAAGCTTCAATAGAGAATGGCAATAAGTATATTGCACACACAAAATATATATACTTTCTCAATTTATTTTCTACTAGTTATACAAATTTTTAAAGAAAGAAACGTTAATTGTACATGAAAAAACATTTCTAGTTCATGTAGCCTCACCCAGATTATTTATGCAATTTTTTTGTTTTTGTTTTGGGTAATAACTATTACATTATTTTCATAGACGTGTTATATTATCAATATAATTGTCCTTATTTATTCATAATTTTGCTTTTCTTATCACATACCATGTCAATTTGTATGTTCATTATAATATTTATAACTTTTAATTACTATTAATAGTAATTGATTAAGACATGCATAGATTGATGGTATTTATAGATTAAATCATAATAGTTTTTTTAAATAGCTCTCTGATTTTTATATCTAGTATTATTGACACATCATGATTTATCATAGAAGAGAACATCAATCTGCCCATATCTAAAATATATTGTTGATAATAGTGAAATGTCAAATGATAATATCACATCATTGGACATATAGCTTGGGATGAAATTTGGAATAATTATTTAAAAAAATTAGTATTACTTCCAATCGATAATCATAACGCATAATGATAAACATTAAATGAGTAAATTTGACAGACCATGTTATTGATTAATAAAATTATTCCTTTGGTAGAATAAACATGCCAACGTGATGACTAATATTAATAAGCTACACAACAAGCATAAGCGCTAATATCATAAGCTAACCCCATAGTTATTGTTGGTTCTAGAAGTACATGTGCATTGCACATGAGTGATTTGTCATCATATAATAAAAACATTAAATATAGATATTTTTCTAATCTCATTTATTTTATATAGATTGTTTGTATTAGGAGAATTTTAATTAAAATATGATAAGTTTTGATACGGTATCCTAGTTGAATAGGAATAAGTTTGGATTTGGTATCCTAGTTGAATAGGAAGTTTTATATTTGTATTAATTATCTCTTACTAGATTAGGATATTATTTAAGTATTCTAGTTTACTTAGAAGAAGTATATTATCACTTCCTATAATGTTTGATTGTTATCCAAACTTTCCTTAAGAGTTTTATTGAGATTCTACTGGATTTTGACAAGGATTACAATTCATATCAAATACTATATAAAGCTATCTTCTAGCTTTTGGTGGAATTAATTCAAGAGAATTCAAGGCATTCAAGACATTCAACGCAAATTGAGAGAGAGCAATCAAGAGCAAGTTTGAGTGCGTTTTTATTTGTTTCTTATGTCTTGTATAAAGCTTTAGGCTTTGGTTAATTGTTATAGATCGTGTGAGCTTAAGGGAGTTGAGTTATCACGTGTGTCTATACTAGTTACGGGTTTATAGCAGTTATGGGTGTTATGTTATTCTTAACAGCATGTTGTTAAGATAATCATGACAGAAAAAGAGCAGCATCAGAAAAGTGTGTGAAGGACTATAGTTGAAATCGGGGTTGATCAAGTTTACATAGATTAGGTTAGTGAGTAAGCGAGTGTCTACCAATGTAAAAAGTCCTAAGTCAAGTGTAACACATACAACATAGTGGATTGCAACTCTTGTTGCCCGTGGATGTAGGTTGGTTATAATCGAACCACGTAAAAATCCTGTTCCGATTTACATTACGATTTTCTGTTATATTATTCGTAACTTTCATACGCTGTAAAACCCAAGAATTGGTATTAGAGCAGGTACACTGACATACTAGTGTAGATAAGATTTTTTTTGGCAGGTATGAAAGGATTTCGAGTAGGAGGATCGGTCACTCAACCACCGTTACTTGAAGATGCAAACTATGCTTATTGGAAAGTCAAGATGAGATCTTTCATCAAATCAATTGATGAAAGAGTGTGGACGAGCATTGTTCATGGTTGGACACCCCCAACAAAAACCAATGAGGCTGGGTAGCAGATTGAGAAACCACAAAATAAGTGGAGTGAAGCTGAATATCGATTAGCTGGATGGAATTTCAAAGGCATCAATGCTATTTTTAATGCTGTCAACCTTCAGCAGTTCGAATTAATTTCAAAGTGAACCATTGCAAAAGAAGCTTGGGATATCCTTGAGGTAAAGAATGAAGGTACTCAAAGGGTTAAAGAATCTAAGTTGCTTACTTTGACTTCTAAATTTGAAAACTTAGTTATGCATGAAGAAGAAACCATTAGTGAATTTCATACTAGATTTTGTGAAATTACAAACTCTGCTTATATGCTTGGTGAGGAATATACTGAGGCTAAAATTGTTGGCAAGATACTTAGATCTTTACTAGAAAAATTTCAGCCTAAGGTCACAACTATCGAAGAAAGCAATAATGTGAAATCGTTGCGAGTTGATGAACTGATTGGGTCTCTTCAAGCATATGAGATGGGTTTAAAGACAAGAATGAGGGAAAAGAGTGTTACCTTTGTTATTTCTTTGAAAAAAGAAGAAAAAGATGACAGCAATCTTGATGATTCTGATGATGAACTTGCTCATTTGACAAAGATTTTTGTCAAATATGTGAAGAAAAATCTCAAGAAGAAAAATTCTGAGAACTTTGATGCTAAAAAATTTCTTAAAGAACTAGCAAAGAAAAAACAAGAGAAGTTTGAGAGAAAAGGTATTCAATATTATGAATGCAAGGGATTTGGGCATATTCAAACTGAGTGTCTTAATTATAAGAAGAAAAGGAGTTTGTGTGCAGCATGGAGTGATGATGACTCAGAAACAGATGAAGACAACTCCAACAATTTTTTAGCATTCAATAGGACAATTTCAGATAAACAGCAAACAGTTATGTCTGACATAATTGAAGCTGTTGTGTCTAACGTAACAGAACAAAACAGATCAAACATTGATGAATCAAATGCTGAGAAGGATGCTGAATACTATAGAGAACTTCAGGAGGCGTATAATGCACTTTATGAGATGTGGGAGAAGCAGAAAGTACAGATCAAAACTCTTCAGAATGAACAAGAAGTGCTCAAGAGCGAAATAGCATCTACAGATGAAAAAATCATAAAACTGGAAGTTGTTGTGACAGACAAGATAGAACATATCCAAAAAATTACTGCAGAATTGGATAAGGCAAACAAGTGCATTGATCAACTCAAGATAGGCTTACCAAAGCTTGATCAAATTCTGAGTTTAGGCCGTGGTAACTCCATCAAACATGGGCTGGGGTATGATGAAAAGAATGGCACTTCAACATCAAAGACAGTGTTTGTTAAAGCTTCAAATTCCGGTAACACTTCTAACTTAAGCTTTAAAGATATGACTGATTTTGCTTCCCCAATGAGTTCTTTCATTTCAAATCCAGAAAAGGTAAGAAAATTTATTCCTACTTGCTATTTTTGTGGTGTTAAAGGTCACATTAGATATAGGTGCTATAAATTGTAAATTTTTTTGAAGAAAAAGGCAAGTCAGTTTAGACAGTCACATAAGACACGACAGGTTTGGGTTAAGAAACATGAAGCTCACTGCAAAGTTGCTGCACTTAATGTTTCTTCAAATAATGATTGTGCTTGTTCTAAACATGTGACAGGAAATGAAAAGTGTTTGAAAATTTTTAGTCAGACAAGTGATGACAAAAAATGTTGTTTAGAAACTTGTTGAATCAAAGATTCTCTGCACTGAGCATATTTCATTTGAGAATCATCTAGTTGACCTATTCATATAAAGCAGTAAGATGCACTGAGATTTGAAAAACTGAGAAAGAACTTTGGCACTTGGTAGTTACTTGAATTATAATAGTGTTCAGTTATGTTGTTTATATCTGTAGCATCATTAGTCTATTTATAATTAAAGCATTGATAGGTGTCTATTTATGTATTACTTTCATATCAATTTGTCCATGTTTCTTTGCTATATTCCTTGGTATTTTTATGGTTTTGTGTGGTTTTGATGTTTGTAGGAGTTTTGGAGCAACTTGCACAAAAATGGAGTAAAACCCTTCATTTTCACCTCTGCTAGTCAACCATCTTCTCGGATTTAATTGTATTGATATACAATGAACCCGATGACATATTATATACCGTTGGAAAGCTCTCGAAGTCTATTTTCTGGAGAAATTTACGGTTTATAAATCCATTCAGTGTACCAAAAGTTGTAATCAAAACAGTGTGAGAAGTATAGAAATGTAATTCCACAAATCACTGTAGCATGTATAATACGGGACACTGTAGCAGGTTACTGTAGCAGATTATTTAAACACATTTTAGGGTTTTATTTTCATAACTTGAAGAGGGGAGAACGTGGTGGAGGCTGCAGCTCTGGAATTCTTTCATCTCCTGGAGTTCTTGAAGGAGAAAGGAAGCTTGGAAAGAGGAAGAACTACAATCCAAAGAGAATTACATCAAATTTGCTAAGTTTTTTCCTTCCCTTTCATTTTCTGGAATGTCTCCATGTTGTATTGTATTTACCACGTTCTTAAACATGTGTAACTGAATCTGAATTGGTTGAGGGTGATTTCAAAGCCCTTGATATGGTTTTTGTGAATTGATTGTGCAAGGAATTGTTATCCAATTCTCTAATTGAAGTTGCTTGTATTTTCCCATGTTTAATGCTTATGATTGCTTGCTGGATTGTATTTGGGTGGCCAACTGAATATAATCTGGATATTGTCTATTGCTAGACTAGAAATCTTGATCCGTAATTGTCTTGAATTTCTAATCATTAGTAGCAAATTGTGATCAGAGATTGCAATTGGAGAATATAACCTAAGTTAAATAATCCGAGCTTGTGTGTTTATTGCTTAGATCAACCTATCTTTCTTATCGTAATGCATCCATTGAATTAAATTAGAGAGCTTGTTCTAGGTTGTTTAATGGATAGAGATTAAATAAAGAGCTTGTTTTATTTAACAACAAAGTAAGGAAAGATTGGGATAACAGAGCTTGTTGTTATCTACGGTTGATAATTTCAATGGTGTAATTGGATGACAATTTTACGATTAATTCACAAATCCATATCTTGTGGTAGAGAAGGATCCTTTAACCAGATTTCTCTCATTGATCTTCCATTCAAATTAACTTCTGTTTTGTTATTCTTAATTTGCATTCTTATTTCATTTAGTTTATTGTTGCTGGAAAATAACAAATTCAATTAGAATCAATCCTCGTGGGAACGATATCTTAATCATCACTTTATTACTTGTGCGACTAGTATACTTGCTAGTTTCGAACGCATCAAGTTTTTGGCGCCGTTGCCGGGGATTGATTTTCTAATCGATTTGTTATTTTGTTTTCATTGTTGATTCATATTTTCTTTGTTTTTCTTTTCTGATTGTTTGTGTTTAGGTGACATGGCAGTAAACTTTCATCAATTCGGTGGCGGATTTGAGCCACAACTACCATGGAGAGTAAATGAGGTAAGCACTCCGAACATTGAACAACAACTTTTTGAGTTAACTTCTCTTGTGGAAAACATGGCTGTAGGACATATGCAGAAATCTTATGCATGTGAGGTATATTCTACCATGGAGCATCCAATCGACATGTATCCAACTTTGCAAGGAGATATGGAACAAGCCAATGCCATGGATGGATTTCCAGGACAAACAAGGCAATGGTATGATCCCTTCTCTAACACGTACAATGCTGGATGGGAAGATCACCATAATTTCAGTTACTGGAATCATCAACCAATCGTCCCAAATGCCATACCAAATCGGCCACAAGGTTTTAATCAACCTAGAGTGCAGCAACCATTTCAAATGCAATCACCACCAATGCCACAACCAACACCACAACCAGCTCCAGAAAACTCAGGTATGTCACTCCAGGATATTGTTCATGCACTTGCCACTAACACAATGCAATTCCAGCAGGAAACTGGGCAAGTATCCAAAACCTGGCAAATCAAATGGGACAATTGGCTACTAGCATGAGCAAATTCGAGGGCCAAGACTCAGAAAAATTATCTTCTCAAACGGTGATCAATCCAAGAGAGAATTCTTGTGCGATAACTTTGCAAAATGAAGAGCAATTAGATGTCCTGCCAAAGAAATCACAAACTGATGAAGGAGATGACACCACTTCCACCATGAACAAAACACTGACTTCTCAGGTAAATCCTATAACTCCCATTCCTTCATATGTTTCTCCTCCACTTTTTCCTAGTAGATTTGCAAAATCGAAGGAGGAACAAGAACAAGAAATCCTGGAAACTTCTCACAAAATCGAGGTAAATATACCACTTCTGGATGCTATCGAGCAAATACCTCATTATACAAAATGTCTCAAGGAGTTATGCACCAGCAAAAGAAAGTTAAAAAGAAATGAGAAAGTAAGTGTGGGGGAAAATGTTTCAGCTGTACTACAAAGAAAAATTCCTCCGAAATGCAATAATCCAGGTACGATCACCATTCCATGCACCATTGGTAAAACCAAGTTTGAAAGAGCTATGTTAGATTTAGAAGCATCTATTAATGTCATGCCATATTCTATTTATGCTTCCTTTAAATCTTGGACCTTTTGCGAAAACTGGTATTACCATTCAACTTGCTGATCATTTTAATGCATATCCCAAAAGAGTTGTGGAAGATGTGCTTGTGCAGGTGAATCAATTGGTTTTCCCAGTAAACTTCTATGTTCTTGAAATAGAGGATGAGACATTTCCTAATCCAACTCCGATTCTTTTAGGGAGACCATTCTCGAAAACTGTTAGAACCAAGATTGATGTTCATGATGGCACTCTCATCATAGAGTTTGATGGCAAGGTGATATGTTTCAATATTTTTGAGGCAATGAGGTACTCTAGTGACTTACATTCTGTTTTTGCAGTTGACGTTGTTGATTCTTTGCCACAACAATATTTTGAGTTAACTCGCAAGAATGGATTGGATGTAGCTATTAGTGAGCATATAGGGACAGAAAATTCCAATGAGTCAGGAATTTTGATACAAGTGTCCAAAGAAATGGAGGAAGCTGTGGCAAGCTTAGATGAGACCATAGCAATAACCACAAATAGGTATGATGTTTCGTACATTCAATTTACTTTATCTAATGAGAAACTTCTTCCTTCTGTGACGAAAGCCAATACCCTTGGAGCTTAAGTCACTTCCAGATCATTTGAATCATGATTCTTGGTGAGAATGATCCTTTGCCAGTTACAATAGAAATGGGCCTTGCACAATACAAGAAGAGAAACTCGTCCGAATACTTACAGATCACAAAACAGCTATTGGGTGGACGATTACTAACATCCAAGGCCCAGCCATATGCATGCACCATTCTTGTTGGAAGAAGGATCCAAGCCCACTAGAGAAGCACAGCGGAGATTAGACCCTGCCATGATGGAACCAACGTCGGGCTGAGGACGTTAAACCAAGCGCTTATTGGGAGGCAACCCAATGTTTTTGAAAAATAAATAAAAAAAAAAGAAAAGAAAAATAAAATGGTAATAATGATCAATTTTTGTGTCTCGAGGAGATTCCTTTCATAGGCCATCAAATTGATCAGGTTTTATCTCTCTTTGCCATCTGTCTCATTTGTTTTTTTTTTTTTTTGACTTTTGTTTGCTCTTGTGTTTTTATCTCTTTTATGTGTCTTTATTTTCTCTTTCTTTTCTTTCTTTTCTTGTGTTTAATTTGATTATTCCGTGCTTCGAGTTCAGTTGTGCAACAGCTTGAGGAAACATTCAAACGGGAGTTGAAGCCATTGTTCGAAGGTTTGAAACGTGCATATCTGGGAGAAGAACAAACTCAATCGCATTATCGGTAATATCTCTCCTTTTCTTCTCTTCAATGGATGCTGATATCTTTCTATCGAACCTTCGTAAATATTTCCCTTCACTTCCTCAAAATGCTGTGTTTAAAATTTATAAAGTACGGATGACTAGACTTTGGGCATTGATGCTCCTAAATGTGCCTGCGGATATCCGTGGCTTATTGAAGCCAAGGTGAGTTTGTCAGGTGAGCCTGACATTAATCTCGCAAAATACATGCCTGGTCTAGGAAAGAGCTACTACGCCAAGAGGCGAAGAGCGAAAAGGTTACAAGTATGCTATAAATGTGCTAGATGGAATTGTAACCAGACTTGTCGTTCATTAGGTTTTGCGTCCAGGAATAGAGAAGATAAACTTTCATTTATTAAGAATGGTATGAGTAATGAGTCGCTGGATAATGTTTTGTTAACTCTCGAGTCACATTCTTGTGGACTTGTTCAGCGTGAATTGCTTAATCTATGGACACAATTTCGTGATGAATTGCAGTGTTTATAGTCTAGGGAATCTGACTAAAAACGACCCTGTTTGCCAGTTTATAAGAAAACTGGATGGGAAGCAAATCCCCGACTCATCGAAGGCGTTTCAGCCGTTACTGGACGTAAAACCAGAGGAAGATGTGAGCCACAATCACAACTACTTGTATATTTGAATGTGTGTTGTTGTTGTCGAATTTTTTTTTTTCTTGTTTCGTTTGATCTGATTATCAATGTTGTTTTCGTGTTGTTGTTGTTTGTTGATTTTGTTTTTTTCAATTTCAAGTTTTCTTTTTGACAAACCATATGACCACCCTATGGCATAAGTACACGTGGGAGACAAGTGTGGAGGTTTTGTCAACCTCCACCGAAAGTATATCTCTACTTTTCATGCTTCACGTAGGAGATAAGTGTGGCGGTTTTGTCAAACCCCGCCGAAAGTGTATGTCCATTTTCCATGCTTCACGTGGGAGACAAGTGTTAGGTTTTGTCAAACCTCGCCGAAAGCATATCTCATTTTTTCAAATCTTGGGGCGATAAATCTGCATCGAGCAACCCCACCGAAATTATGTCCCCATGTGTCAAATTTGAGAGTTTTACGTGTGTGTATATATCCATTCTCCATATTTTCAAATGTCATTATTATAACCTGTCTTACACTTGAAAAGCATATTACCTAACGTGCATCATTGTCTTACACCAGGTTAGAGCACTTGTAGAAATGGAGAAAACACCAATTCGGCAATTCCAAAATATATGCGTATTTTGTGGATCGCAATTTGGTAAAGATGGAGAGTTTACAACAGCAGCTCTTGATCTTGGTAGGACATTAGCTGCGAGGGGTATTCATTTGATTTATGGAGGGGGTAGTCTTGGGTTAATGGGTTGTGTGTCGACAGCTGCATCCCTAGGAGGGAGCAAAGTTCTCGGCATTATCCCTAAACCATTAGCTGTACGAGATATCGTAGGCAACACAATCGGGGAAGAGTTACAGGTCTCTAGCATGCATGAGCGTAGTGCACATATGGTCATTAAATCTGATGCATTTATAGCTTTGCCCGGTGGTTATGGTACATTAGAGGAGATATTTCAAATCACCTCTTGGGCACAGCTAAACATCCATCGGAAACCCATTGGTTTGTTAAATGTTAATCAATTTTTTGATGGTTTGTTGTCCTTTCTTGATCAAGCTGTAGAAAAAAATTTCATCTCACCGTCAGCAAGGCAAATCCTGGTTACAGCTTCAAATGCAGGGGAGTTAATTGACAAACTACAAGAATTCGTCTATTCACCTGATCCAACAATGGCTCGGATAAATTGGTTTGGAGAAGGCAACAAAAGGCGTCAACTCGATTTAACCCTCCATATGTAATCTCTATTTGCTGGTTTGCTTCGTTTTTGTTTGCTTTCTTTTTAGTGTGTTTATTTGAGATTTTTCATGTCATTTCTTTTGAGTTTTTTTTTCAGGGTATTTCTTTCGCCCCAGGTAATATTTTCTAATCATGGTTTTTAGAGTGGTGGCTTAAAAAGTTCAATTCCTCTTGAAACGCATTCTGGATCTCTTCAATCCATAATGGCCGAATAAGGAGGCTAACTTCTAAACTTTTTAGACCCATTCTAACTAACTTGTTTTTGTTCGCTGGCTTGTTGGACTTTGTTATTTTATGAGTAAGTTTAGTTTTGTGTAATTTAGAGTTGTTGTGTGTTTTTGTCTATATCAGTTTCGATTCGAAAAAAAAAAGACATTGTGGAAAAACCTGAGAATGGCAGAATATGGGGTTTCCTTAACTCTTGAAACGCATTATCTCTAAATAAATCTGTAGTTTGTTTATTTTATGTTGTTTGAAGTGTCTTGTTTCTTGTTTTGTTCTTCATAATAACGGTATATAGGCTGGAAACCTTAAGTCTGCGGGCTACTGGTCCTAAGGATTGTTGAAATATACAATCTTGACTCAGGTGTAACAATGCCACGTACCTCTTCTCTTGCATTTTATGGGCCAATGATCAGGCAATGATTGAATTAAGAATAACTCTTGGAAAATGATAAATGATGCATGGATCTGTGTGCTTGAAATGTTAATTGGCTTTTGCTTTGCCTTTGATTCCTTGCACAAAATTGAGCACCGAGCCATTATCACTGAGTTATTTGTTTACTTAGAGAAAGTTTATGTAATTTAAGTGTTTCTTCAGATTTCAATGAATTCTAGAACTTGTTTGATGGTCACTCGAGGCGAAATCCTAGACCGTGCAACATTAGGGAAATGATTTAGGCCATCTTTGGACCGTTTGAGCCTTAATAGCCTACCTTGATTGAAATTGATCCCTAGTACCCCTTTGAGCCTCTGTAAGCCTTTTTCTTTGTTAACTCACTAAAAACATTTCCTAACCTCAAATGAATTTGTCCCAAACAGTTTATCCCTTACTTATGAGCATGTAGATCATTCACGATTATATTTTGAGCTATGTTCTGGTTTTGGGAAGTTAGAGGAGGTTGGGATGTGTCATGAGCAATGCAAGTGAGTTCTATTGTGTTTGAAAAAAAAAAAGAAAAAAAAAAACCAATCTGTACTTATCGTCCACGTACTTACACATTGAGGACAATGTGTTGTTTAAGTGTGGGGGAGGGGAAGTGTAGTAAAAAAAATGAAAAAAAAAAGAGAAAAAGAAAAAAAAAAAAGAAGAGAAAGACAAGAAAAAGATATTTATACCTTGAGCGTTCTTAAAAAGAATAAAACAACAAAGTGTGGGAGTGTAGTTTCTTTTGTGTTATAAAAAAAATTAATAAAAAGAGAGTTCGAGTGTTCTGAATAAGTTTGAGGGAGTCATTTGGTGAATAAGAATGAATTTTTATGTCATGGGGTTGAGCTCTACATAATCTTGAATGATTTTATATGTTTGTGGGTGATTTAAGCCTAATTATTATCCTTTATCATACCTTCACCCAAGCCAAACGTTACAAGCTTAATTAATTCCTACTTGATCCTTGGTGTTGTGCATGTCTACATTAGTGGAGAGTGACTTGAAAAGCAGGCCTATGGAGTTCATTTATACACACATCTTCAATATTACATATGATTCATTTTTAGGCATAAACTCATCCGGGTTACAAGTGATTAGGTGAGAATGGCTCTACACACACACACTTGAGGAATTGAAGTGAAGCGAAAATAATATTTGAGATAAAATTGTTGATCAAGTGCATTATTTTGAGTTTTCCTTGGGTTATAATTAAGTACAATCTTTGAGGCCTATTTGCAAGTTGAAGCATTTGTGTGTTTTAATTTTTTTTGTTGATTCTGTTTCAGTTTAGTTTTATTTCATATTGTCGTAGTTGCTCGAGGACTAGCAAAGTCTAAGTGTGGGGGAATTTGATAAGTGTCTATTTATATATCATTTTCATATCAATTCGTCCATGGTTCTTTGCTATATTCCTTGGTATTTTTATGTTTTTGTGTGGTTTTGATGTTTGTAGGAGTTTTGGAGCAACTTGCACAAAAATGGAGTAAAACCCTTAATTTTCACCTCTGCTAGTCAACCATCTTCTCGGATTTAATTGTATTGATATACAATGAACCCGAGGACATATTATCTACCGTTGGAAAGCTCTCGAAGTCTATTTTCTGGAGAAATTTACGGTTTATAAATCCATTCAGTGTACCTAAAGGTGTAATCAAAACAGTGTGAGATGTATAGAAATATAATTCCACAAGTCACTGTAGCATGTATAATACGGGGCACTGTAGCAATTCACTGTAGCAGAGTATTTAAACACATTTTAGGGTTTTATTTTCATAACTTAAAGAGGGGAGAACGTGGTGGAGGCTGCAGCTCTGGAATTCTTTCATCTCCTGGAGTTCTTGAAGGAGAAAGGAAGCTTGGAAAGAGGAAGAACTACAATCCAAAGAGAATTACATCAAATTTGCTAAGTTTTTTCCTTCCCTTTCATTTTCTGGAATGACTCCATGTTGTATTGTATTTACCACGTTCTTAAACATGTGTAACTGAATCTGAATTGGTTGAGGGTGATTTCAAAGCCCGTGATATGGTTTTTGTGAATTGATTGTGCAAGGAATTGTTATCCAATTCTCTAATTGAAGTTGCTTGTATTTTCCCATGTTTAATGCTTATGATTGCTTGCTGGATTGTATTTGGGTGGCCAACTGAATATAATCTGGATATTGTCTATTGCTAGACTAGAAATCTTGATCCGTAATTGTCTTGAATTTCTAATCATTAGTAGCAAAATTGTGATCAGAGATTGCAATTGGAGAATACAACCTAAGTTAAATAATCCGAGCTTGTGTGTTTATTGCTTAGATCAACCTATCTTTCTTTCGTAATGCATCCATTGAATTAAATTTAGAGAGCTTGTTCTAGGTTGTTTAATGGATAGAGATTAAATAAAAAGCTTGTTTTATTTAACAACAAAGTAAGGAAAGATTGGGATAACGGAGCTTGTTGTTATCTACGGTTGATAACTTCAATGCTGTAATTGGATGACAATTTTACGATTAATTCACAAATCTATATCTTGTGGAAGAGAAGGATTCCTTAACCAGATTTCTCTCATTGATCTTTCATTCAAATTAACTTCTGTTTTGTTATTCTTAATTTGCATTCCTATTTCATTTAGTTAATCATTCAACAAAACCCCCCTGTTTAGTTTATTGTTGCTGGAAAATAACAAATTCAATTAGAATCAATCCTCGTGGGAACGATATCTTAATCATCACTTTATTACTTGTGCAACTAGTATACTTGCTAGTTTCGAACGCATCAAGCATGCTTGAGCTGTTTTATTAGTATAATTTTGTTGGTAATTTCATGTCAAACACAGAGAGGGCTACTAGTATATGATGTGTGAAAGCCATCAATTGAGAGTAACTTCAATATATCTCGAAAATATGTTGAGGTCACCCACTCAAATGGAAAATGGCTACCTCTATATATGTGTGAAAGCTACTGTATTCATTCTGAAAATTCACATTGAGATTAACTTTTGTGTGTGTGTAAGAAGCATGTTCAAGTTGATCACTCAATTGAATTAAGTGATAAAATAATATTTATGTTTGATGTTTATCCACAACTCAGATACATGCTTGGTTATAAAAGATTATATGATATCCAGATATTTCTGTTAAGTAAATTTCAACTGTTTTCAATTATGGTTTTTATAACTTACGATCAGTGCTATATGTCTGACTCAGATTGATCCTCTTAAGTGTATTCTAACGTGTCAAAAAGTTTCAGTCAGCGAAGTTGATTTGAGGGGGAGTTTGTTCAGTTGCAGGGGTACTTGATTTAATTAGTTTCTTGGTTTTTAAAATTTTTTTTTCACATTTATCCACAATTTGAAGAGGTGAACATTTAGTCAGGGGGAGTTTTTGTTTATCATTTTGTTTTTCTTTTATACTTTGGCACTTGTTCAGAAAACAAAGGGGAGAAGTATGGATGTTTTTAGGTTGTCATTATAGTCTTTGTTTAAGTGTTTCATTTTAGTTGCATTACATGTACTCATGCAATTTTTTAAAATTTAGATGCTTTCATCACAAGATGCCAAAGGGGGAGATTGTTGGTTCTAGAAGTGCATATGCATTGCACATGAGTGATTTGTCATCATGTGATAAAAACATTAAATATGGATATTTTTCTAATCTCATTTATTTTATATAGATGTTTTGTGTTAGGAGAATTTTAATTAAAATAGGATAAGTTTTGATATGGTATCCTAGTTGAATAGGAATAAGTTTGGATTTCGTATCCTAGTTGAATAGGAAGTTTTATATTTGTATTAATTATCTCTTATTAGATTAGGATATTATTTAAGTATTCTAGTTTATTTAGGAGAAGAATATTATCACTTCCTATAATGTTTGATTTTTATCCAAACTTTGCTTATGCGTTTTATTGAGATTTTACAGGATTTTGACAAGGATTACAATTCATATCAAATACTATATAAAGCTATCTTCATAGCTTTTGGTGGAATTAATTAAAGAGAATTCAAGGCATTCAAGACATTTAACGCAAATTGAAAGAGAGCAATCAAGAGCATGTTTGAGTGCATTTTTATTTATTTCTTATGTCTTGTATAAAGCTTTAGGTTTTGGTTAATTGTTATAGATCGTGTGAGCTTAAGAGAGTTGAGTAATCATATGTGTCTATACTAGTTACGGGTCTGTAGCAGTTACGGGTGTTATGTTATTCTTAATAGTATGTTGTTAAGATAATCGTGACAGAAAAAGAGCAGCATCAGAAGAGTGTGTGAAGGACTATGGTTGTGATCGAGGTTGATCAAGTTTACATAGATTAGGTTAGTGAGTGAGCAGGTGTCTACTACTGTAAAGAGTCCTAAGTCGAGTGTAAATACATACAACATAGTGGATTACAACTCTTGTTGCCCGTGGATGTAGGTTGGTTATAACCGAACCACGTAAAAATCTTGTTTCGATTTACATTATTTTATTATATTATTCGTAACTTCCATACGCTGCAAAACCCAACAGTTATTAATCCAAATTAGTAACGTAAATAATATGAGAACAAGAGAGAAACCAGATGATTAGATGTTGGATGTAGAGGATTGACATAATTTGGAGTTTATGTTAGAGTTCGGGGTTGTTTATCATGGCGGAGGTGTGATGGCTTCATGGTGGTGCATAGTTGTTGTGGGTTGCTTTAGGTTATTATGATGCTAGAGGACGTGGTTGAGGCTCTTGAGTGACGCTAGGTTAGAAATTTGGTGGCTGTAGGGTGAAAAGTTAAGATGAGATAATTTGGTCTCGAAGATTGTATAAGAAAGAAAGAAGAATTTTTGAATTAATGAGCTATGGTTTCCATTTTGTTTTGTTTTATAATGAAAGATGAACATCATTAAAAAAAAAAACAATTTAATAAAGTTCTAATTAAAACCTTCCTAAGTTAACTTTTAAACTAACAATTTTTGTTAATAAAGTTATTTGTGATTAATTTCTAAAATATTGAGGTGACACTTATAAAAATGTCAAACTTCATTTTTCTTTTATTAATTTACAAATTATGGATGTAGTTTGTGATAGTAAACCATATATTTACCATTAACGGTTACTTTAAAACTACATATACAAATTATTTCGTAGAAATATTTTTCTTACAAATTAATATAGTAGTAGTAGTAATAATAATAATAATAATAATAATTTGTAATGATATTGTAACACAACTATAACATTTTGGCCCACTAGTAAGATATTGTCTGCTTTAAACTTTATAAAAGTATCTTTTACTTTTAGGGGCTGTTTGGTAGAAGGGATATGAATCTTGGGAATGAGTTTCACATTCTTGAGAAAGTAAAATATAAGAAACTGATTTCTGAAAAAGTAATATTACTATGTTTGGTTACCCGTAGGAATCTTGTCATTGATTCCTGTAGAAATCAAATTACTTTATTTGGTTGCACATAGGAATGTTAATTTTGTTCATGATATGAGTAAACCTTATAATTAATTTTTTTAATATTTCTAAAATACTTATATTTTTTTCTTGTTCTACTATAATTGTCAAAAAAATATGAGGATAATAATTTTGAAGATTTTAAAATTTATTATAAATTACCATATAAATAATTTTGAAGATTTTTGAATTTATTATAAATCTACTATAAATTACTATAAATAATTTTTAAATTTATCATAAATTTATTAACAATTCTCTAGTATGCTAAATTATGAAGGGCAAATGTAAATTGTTTAAAAAAAATTCAAAAATTCACGTTCATTATAAATAAAAAAAAATTCTTTCTTGCTCACGTCTATTGTTATACTTTCTTGGCTTTTTTTTTTGCCAAACCCTTTACTTTCTCCTTTTTTATTTTTTTCCTCTCTTCTTCTTCGTTAGCTTTTTTTCCCTCATTTTTCTTCTTCTCCTCATTTTTCTTCTTACTTCTCACTGCCATCACCATGCCTCAGTTCGCGGGCCACCTTATTTTTGTCTTTAATCGGCAAGTCACTGAGTTTAGTATTTCTTAAATCTGGGGCTGTCTTTATGTAGATTGTTAGGAGCCTTAAAAGTTAAATCCCTAACCTCCTCCAAATTACTGTGGCTGGTGATGGTAGAGAGCTATGTTGTTGTGTGAATGGTAGCAGCTACGTGCGAGTGGATGGCATCAACGACGTTTTTTGGTTATTTTTTGACTGGGTTATGGATTGTGGTGGTGGTGACCGTGAAGGTGTGAAAGTGCACGTGGCTATGGATTGTGGGGGTGGTGTTGTTGGTGGTGTGTGCAGCTGCAGTGAGCGGTGCACTGTGGTCGTTTTGCGACTTGATTGATCGTGGTTTTGTTGATTGTTATGGTGATTGTACGATGATCGTGTATAATGGTGCGATTCTGGACGATGAGATGGGTTTGTTGGTATGGGTTTAGGATGCCGGGTAATGTGAAACTCAAAGGATGAAAGGGTTTCACATTACCCCCTATTCGCTGGAATTTTAAATCCATGGGAAAGACAGATTCCCTGGTTTAAAGACATGTTAACCAAACCAAACAATGAGTCGGCTTCACTTTCCCATTCCCATCCGGACAACCTCTCATACCAAACGCCCCTTACGGATTTACTTTTGGACTTTGCATAATGTCTTTCACCTAAAACATATCATGACATACTAGAAACTCATAGTGAATTTAACTAGTTTTAGCATTTTCTTTCCAAGGTGTGGGATGACACAAATCACCCCTCTTTGGGCCCAATGTCTTCACTAGCATGCCCTTCCTAGGTTAATCTTGAATATCCTTAAACTTTTTTTTGGGATTGACTATGATGCCAATTGTAACACCATGGCCCACTATTGAGATATTATCTGCTTTTATGGTTCATGCAAGCATCATCAATCTTTAAAAATTTACTGTTGGGTTACATGTAAACTTCCTTCACCTAGAAAATGTCTTGATCTCTCAATACGAAGCGATGTGGTATGTTACAACATCAATTAGTATAAGAAGTTTTAAATATGTTGTTCAATTAAACTCTTGATGACTATTGAAGCATACACAAGTAAACTAATTGAGATATGGATAAATCATTTGAATTGATTAATAAGCCTATTAAATATAAAATTTTTCATTATTAACTTGATGAAAAAAGCTATTAGGACATAAATTAAAATTATTACTAGATTTAGCAATAAAAATTTGATTTCAGATTTTTAATAATATCAAATTTGTTCTTATGAAATTTTGGACTAGTAGAATTTTTCCTAAATTAGATGCCCTAAGCTTTCCTACAACCATTAAGAAAAAAAGAGAAGAATTATCGTAAAAATGTATGTTCATGGGACCAATGTTGTCAACCATGCATAGAAGTGATAAAAATACAAAAATGGTCAAGAAATATTATAGATTACTAAAAAAAACTTAGTTTACCTTGAACCTTCACCCCTTTTATGTATAGAGTGTTTGGATTACTTGTGCCCAAACTCATTGGATAATTTGTATGTCCCCCTAAATTTATGGGATCATTTGTATGTCTTCCATTAACTTGCTTGATAGTTGCATAGCAAAAGTAAATCAGTAGTGGCCTAAATTTAGAAGTCCAAGTACACAACAAAATTATCCCTTTATTTTAGTAGATTCTAAGTTGTTGACAAATGTCCAAACAATTGGAGTATGTTCTTTTATGAATCCAGTATTTTTGTTTTCAATTGAATTTAGAAATATATGGTTGATTTTGAATTATTTTGAATTTTAAAAAGGATATATGGTTAAAATTGAGTGTAAATTATATTGAAAAATGTGTAACACAGAAAACAGGATTTGGATTCATAAAAGAACAGAACCTTGACAATTGATTTCTCATTTATTTAGGCATGATTATTTGTGATGGATTCTAGATTATATTGGGCTGCTTGTTAGCATAGTCCATTTATGTATGCGTAAATTTACTTCTTCTATGATTTGGGCTATATCCGTGGCATATTGGGCTCCTTCTTTGGGCTATATTTTTCATGTCCATTAGAATATACCTAAAATAAAATGGGTTAATATCTCTAACTACCATTTCGGTTTGACACATGGAAGATTTTTCCATTTTGATCAAAATCCCCCCTCAAAGTTGTAATAAAATGATCGCATGATGGATTCCATTAGACCATGCATTAATGTAGGAGGGTAAGTTCGTCAAACCACAAGTACAAAAGTGAGGGATAGACAAAATAGTAAAGCAAGGTTGCAACGTTATTTTACAAAGGTATTCCACTAACAAAAGAAACTTGGTCCACCTAAAGTTAAACAAATAAAAAACCCACACTATTGAAACCTGAGCTAAAAGCGCTTCTAAGTTCTAGTCAAAGGTTTCAGCATCAAAAAATAACTGTGCAACACTAGGACAAGAAGGAGACGACGCTAAAAGACTTAGGGTCTTTTATTTTATTTGTTTTTACACTTTGGTGTTATGATAATTTGCTGGTTCATTGTTGTGAAGTAGTGTTGTGCGAATAAAGTAAGTTCAAGCTTTCCTTGGTAATATCTAGTGCAATAATGCCTTCAATATGTGTATTTTGGTGTTTCAATGTGATGACAAGAAAAAAGTTCACTTTTTTATTAAAAAAAAAAATAATTAGCAATTACATTCTTTTGACGGTTTTATCATGGGTTTTTAAATTATCTAGCGTTGAGACCAGTTTATCTATAGTACAAAAAATGACAACGATGCCCCCAAATTCTATTGATCTAATTCTTTCAACCTCTACTTTAAACATGCAATGAACAAATTTTAATCCTATGCTACGGTGCAAGAAAGCATCATGTAATCTTCGGAGTCCGAAGAAATCCTCGCTTTGAGTCCAAAAAAATATTCTGACTTATCTTGAAGCTGTGAGTTCAACAATGAAATGTCATGTTGCAAGTTCTTGATGGCTATACCTTAGAAAAGACAGGATCCACAAATGCAACTATTTGGTAGCAGAAGCAGAGAAGAAAAACGAGAGACGGTATTCACGAACGCTTCAAATGAGTTTGGGGCTTTAGGCCTTTCGGTATCTTTTTCTTATTGCTTTGAAATCTATGTACGTTCTAAGTGGATGGAAGGAAACAATTAATGTCTTGTTTAATGAAAGGAAACATGGCTCACTCAGTTTTTACGTAATAATATTCTCTCTTAAGCTTTCTGAATGTTTCTTCACTCCAAATCCGAATTGGAATTGATGGTTTCTCAAATGCCCCTCTCTCGTCTTAAAAACCCTTGTTTTTTATTTAAAATTTTTTTCCCAAAATAGATAATTATATTAGAAGATGAATACCTAATATTTACCCTTTCTTTATTCAAAAAAGAGTTATATCTATGGCAAAATACTTAAGGTAAATCCATTAATATATTTAATAATTTTCAAAGTATGGAATTTATTTATAATAAGCTTTTATTCGAAAATATTATTATTAATATTTCAGATAAAACTTAATTAAATATTAAAATATAAATAATTTTGTAAGGAAAAGGGAATTCTGTTTGAAAATAATATTTTGAGAATTGATTGTTAAGTAAGCCTTTTTCGGTAATTTGCAAAAAAAAAAAAAAGTATTTAATCTCAATTGAACCCTTTACTTTTTAATTACCATCTTATTCCAACACCATAAACTTTGATGACAAAAATATCCCTGTAAACGGGCCTTTTGTTTAATATTAAGGATAAGTTTGTAATTTTAAGGTTTGTATTTAGTTTTAAACTAAATTAAGAAAGAGATTTAATAAATTTCAAGATCGATTAGGAAAGAGATTAGTATTTATATATTTGATGAATTTTAACTTAATTTTATTAGCATCTTTATCTTTTATTAAATACAGTTTTTTTACTAATTGATATTAAAACCCTAAAGTATATCCTATAATTTGTTTTAGTGATTGACAGTAATAGTACAATGACTAAAGGGCGATAAGGATATATCAGTTTTTATAGAAATTGTCCATGAAGATAAATTGCTACTATGCATCTAAAAATAAAAAAGGTGACAAACAATTTTTTTATCTATGAGAGATGGCTGTTGTGCATAGGGGTGGTAATTTTCGACACAACACGCGAATACGACTTGACACGACACAGGTTTAAGCGGGTTTGGGTTTTGGTATATTCGTGTTCGTGTCGTATTCGTGTCGGAGATGTCAACCCGTTTAATAATCGTGTCATGTTCAGGTTAAGAGTCTTCAACACGCAAACACGATTATGACACGGCACGATTATGACACGAGTAACACGAATGCATATTATACACGATTGACACGATAACACGATTAACACGAATATTGACACGATTACAAAATAATATTAAATTTAAAAATACTAAACTTAATATTGTAGTTTTAGAGATTTTAGTCCCTACATGCATTCAAATTTTAAAATAAAAATAGAATTTTAAAAACCTAATAAATTTTAAAACTTATGATATTTTTATCATTTAACAAAAGTTGGAAACCTAATTCTGTAATGTGTCATAATCGTGTTAACGAGTCATAATCGTGTTAACAATCATAATCGTGTCAATCGGGTCGTGTCAATAATGTAAACGTGTCTTAATCGTGTTAGACACGATGTATCTAACACGAGCAGGACCCGTTTATTATTCATGTTAGTGTGTCGTGTCGTGTTACCCGTTTAATAATTGTGTTGTGTTCGTGTTTAGTCATAGTGACACGAATAATAAACGGGTCGTGTTCATATTGGGTCAATCTTTATCGTGTCACAGCTCGACACAACATGAACACGACCCGCGAGCATGAATTGCCACCCCTAGTTATGCATAGAAGAAGGAAGTAAAAAAAGAAAAGGCAAAAGGAAACCGCATCTATAGAGGAGAGTTGTTTTTGGTCAAAAGACAAGGAAAATCCTAGATACATATACCTTATATGTTACTAATAATTGCTCCAAAAGTTACGATAATTTTTAGTTCTAATTTTAACCTTTTGATGGAGGCTAATGAGATCAGAGGTGGGGCAGAATAGTATGACTCTTCTAATAATTGCTACCCAAGCCATAGCCACTTACGAGCCTGACTAGTGGCTTCACTCCGCTTGGCTTTAGAAAGGGTATTTAGGCCTTAACATCAATGCTTTATCTCTTGTTGAATAAATTGGATTTGTTGGTTCTAGACGTGGCATGTGCATTGCATATGAGTGATTTGTCATCATGTGATAAAAACATTAAATATGGATATGTTCCTAATTACATTTATTTTACATATATGTTTTGTATTAGGAGAATTTTAATTAAACTAGGATAAGTTTGGATTTGGAATCCTAGTTGAATAGGAATAAGTTTGGATATGGTATCCTAGTTTGATATGGTATCCTAATTAGAATAGGAGAATATTTATTTGTCCTAATTCCTTTAGGAGTTTAATTATATATCTTCCTATTTTATTTCTCCTAATCCTAATATGATTTCGATTAGAATTTTTACAGGATTTCTAGGAGATTTCGTCCAAGCATACCACCATATATACAAAGTTATTTCTACATAACGGGGTATGCTGATTATGTGGTTTGTTGTGTGAGTTGACAT
This sequence comes from Boswellia sacra, assembly GCA_013180625.2. Lineage (NCBI taxonomy): Eukaryota > Viridiplantae > Streptophyta > Magnoliopsida > Sapindales > Burseraceae > Boswellia > Boswellia sacra. The sequence continues at coordinate 167,633 of SNVD02003583.1, forward strand.
TCAAGGCATTCAACGCAAATTGAGAGAGAGCAATCAAGTGCAAGTTTGAGTGCGTTTTTTATTTGTTTCTTATATCTTGTATAAAGCTTTAGGCTTTGGTTAATTGTTATAGGTCGTGTGAGCTTGAGGGAGTTGAGTAATCACATGTGCCTATGCCAATTACATGTGTTATGTTATTCTTAACAGCGTGTTGTTAAGATAATCATGACAGAAAGAGTAGAAGAGTGTGTGAAGGATTATGGTTGTGATCGGAGTTGATCAAGTTTACATAGATTAGGTTAGTGAGTGAGCGGGAGTCCAACAATGTAAAAAGTCCTAAGTCGAGTGTAAACACATACAACATAGTGGATTGCAACTCTTGTTGCCCGTGGATGCAGGTTGGTTATAACCGAACCACGTACAATTCCTGTTCTGATTTACATTACAGTTTTCTGTTATATTATTCGTAACTTCCATACGCTGCAAAACCCAACAATTGGTATTAGAGCAGGTACACTGATATACTAGTGTAGATCAGATTTTATTGCAGATATGGAAGGATTTCGGACAAGAGGATTGGTCACTCAACCACCATTACTTAAAGATGTAAACTATGCTTATTAGAAAGTCAAGATGAGAGCTTTCATAAAATCAATTGATGAAAGAGTGTGGACGAGCATTATTCATGGATGGACACCTCCAACAAAAGCCAATGACGTTGGGCAGAAGATTGAGAAACCACAGAATGAATGGAGTGAAGCTGAATATCGATTAGTTGGATGGAATTCCAAAGGTATCAATGCTTTTTTTAATGCTGTAAGCCTTCAACAGTTCGGATTAATTTCAAAGTGCACCATTACAAAAGAAGCTTGGGATATCCTTGAGGTAAAGAATGAAGGTACTCAAAGGGTTAAAGCTAAGTTGCTTACTTTGACTTCTAAATTTGAAAACTTAGTTATGCATGAAGAAGAAACCATTAGTGAATTTCATACTAGACTTTGTGAAATTACTAACTCTGCTTATATGCTTGGTGAGAAATATACTGAGGCTAAAATTGTTGGCAAGATACTTAGATCTTTACCAGAAAAATTTCAGCCTAAGGTCACAGCTATCGGAGAAAGCAACAATGTGAAATCCTTGCGAGTTGATGAATTGATTGGGTCTCTTCAAGCATATGAGATGGGTTTAAAGTCAAGCATGAAGGAAAAGAGTATTGCCTTTATTTCTTCTTTAGAAAAAGAAGAAAAAGATGACAGCAATCTCGATGTTTTCGATGATGAACTTGCTCATTTGACAAGGAATTTTATCAAATATATGAAGAAAAATCTCAAGAAGAAAAATTCTGAGAACTTTGATGCTAAAAAATTTCGTAAAGAACCTGCAAAGAAAAAACAAGAGAAGCTTAAGGGAAAAGGTATTCAATGTTATGAATGCAAGGGATTTGGGCACATTCAAACTGAGTGTCCTAATTATAAGAAGAAAAAGAGTTTGTGTGCAACATGGAGTAATGATGACTCAGAAACAGATGATGACAACTCCAACAATTTTTTTAGCATTCAATAGGACTATTTCAGATAAATAGTAAACTGTTGTGTCTAACGTAATAGAACAGAACAAATCAGACATTGATGAGTCAGATGCTAAGAAGGATGCTGAATATTATGAAGAACTTCAGGAGGCGTATAATGCACTTTATAAGATGTGGGAGAAGCAAAAAGTACAGATCAAAACTCTTCAGAATGAACAAGAAGTGCTCAAGAGCAAAATAGCATCTGCAGATAAAAAAATCATAAAACTGGAAGCTGTTGTGATAGACAAGACAGTATGTATCCAGAAAATTACTGCAGAATTAGATGAGGCAAACAAGTGCATTAATCAACTCAAGACAGGCTCAGCAAAGCTTTATCAAATTCTGAGTTTAGGCCGTGATAACTCCATCAAACATGGGCTGGGGTATGATGAAACGAATGGTGCTTCAACATCAAAGACAGTGTTTGTTAAAGCTTCAAATTCTGGTAACACTTTTAACTCAAGCTTTAAAAATATGACTGATTTTGCTTCCCTAATGAGTTCTTTCATTTCAAATCCAGAAAAGGTAAGAAAATTTGTTCCTACCTGCTATTTTTGTGGTGTTAAAGGTCACATTAGACCTAGGTGCTAAAAATTGTAAAATTTTTTAAAGAAAAAGGCAAGTTAGTTTAGACAGTGACATAAGACACGACAGGATTGGGTTAAGAAACATGAAACTCACTACAAAGTTACTACACTCAATGTTTATTCAAATAATGATTGTGCTTGTTCTAAACATGTGACAGGAAATGAAAAATGCTTGAAAATTTTCAGTCAGATAAGTGATGACAAAACATGTTGTTTAGAAACTTAGTAAATCAAAGATTATCTGTACTAAGCATGTTTCGACCTGTTCATATAAAGCACTAAGATGCACTGAGATTTGAAAACTGAGAAAGGACATTGGCACTTATCAGTTACTTAAATTATAACTGTGTTCAGTTATGTTGTTTATATCTGTCACATCATTAGTCTATTTATAATTAAAGCATGCTTGAGCTGTTTTATTGGTATAATTTTGCTGGTAATTTCATATCAAATACAAAGAGGGCTACTAGTATATGATGTGTGAAAGCCATCCATTGAAAGTAACTCCAATGTATCTCAGAAATATGTTGAGGTCACCCACTCCAATGAAAAAGGGCTACCTCTATACATGTGTGAAAGCTACTGTATTAATTTAGAAAATTCACATTGAGATTAACTTTTGTGTGTGTAAGAAGCATGTTCAAGTTGATCACTCAATTGAATTAAGTGATAAAATAATATTTATGATTGATATTTGTCCACAGCTCAGATACATGCTTGGTTATAAAAGATTATATGATATCCAGATATTTCTGTTAAGTAAATTTTGACTATTTTCAGTTATGGTTTTTATAACTTACGTTCAATGCTATATGTGTGACTCAGTTTGATCCTCTTAAGTGTATTCTGACATGTCAGAAAGTTCCAAGTCAGCAAGATTGATTTGAGGGGGAGTTTGTTCAGATGCAGGAGTATTTGATTTAATTAGTTTCTTGGTTTTTAAATTTTTTTTTCACATTTATGCCTAATTTGAAAAAGTGAACATTTAGTAAAGGGGAGTTTTGTTTGTCATTTTAATTTTCTTTTATTCTTTGGCATTTGTTCAGAAAACAAGAGGGAGAAGTATGGATGTTTTTGGCGTTATTTGGTTGTTTCTTTGTTTTTCATAGGTTGTCATTATAGTCTTTGTTTTAGTGTTTCATTTTAGTTGCATTACATGTACTCAAGCATTTTTTTTCAACATTTAGATGTTTTCATCACAAGATGCCAAAGAGGGAGATTGTTGGTTCTAGACGTGGCATGCGCATTGCATATGAGTGATTTGTCATCATGTGATAAAAACATTAAATATGGATATTTTCCTAATCACATTTATTTTACATATATGTTTTGTATTAGGAGAATTTTAATTAAACTAGGATAAGTTTGGATTTGGAATCCTAGTTGAATAAGAATAAGTTTGGATATGGTACCCTAGTTTGATATGATATCCTAATTAGAATAGGAGAATATTTATTTGTCCTAATTCCTTTAGGAGTTTAATTATATATCTTATTTTTTTTTCATCTAATCCTAATATGATTTTGATTAGAATTTTTACAGGATTTCTAGGAGATTTTGTCCAGGCATACCACTATATATACAAAGTTATTTCTACATAACGGGGTATGCTGATTATGTGGTTTGTTGTGTGAGTTGACATTCAAGGCATTCAACGCAAATTGAGAGAGAGCAATCAAGTGCAAGTTTGAGTGCGTTTTTTTTTTGTTTCTTATGTCTTGTATAAAGCTTTAGGCTTCGGTTAATTGTTATAGGTCGTGTGAGCTTGAGGGAGTTGAGTAATCACATGTGTCTATACCAGTTACAGGTGTTAAGTTATTCTTAACAGCATGTTGTTAAGATAATCGTGACAGAAAGAGCAACGTCAAAAGAGTGTGTGAAGGACTATGGTTGTGATCGGGGTTGATCAAGTTTACATATATTAGGTTAGTGAGTGAGCGGGAGTCTACCACTGTAAAGACTTCTAAGTCGAGTGTAAACACATACAACATAGTGGATTACAACTCTTGTTGCCCGTGGATGTAGGTTGGTTATAACCGAACCACGTAAAATTCCTGTTTCGATTTACATTACAGTTTTCTGTTATATTATTCGTAACTTCCATACGCTGAAAAGTCCAACAAGATTAGAAGCCAATTTGTGTATATTGGATAGCCCCTTACTTGTTGGACAAGCTAAATTTTGGATTTTGGATTTAATTAGGTATTGCATCCTGTATATTGATAGAGTTGCTCCATTTGGCCCCCACTTTCTACCTCTTCAACCCCCATTTTTATTTTTAATTCTCTTGACAATTTTGCTCCAAAATGAAATTACTAAAAAGTACAATTATTAATATTTTCAATCAAAATCAAACTCTACGTAGGAAAGGGCAAATGATCAATAACTCTTTCAAACCCAAAATTATTCGATGAGCATAAACAACATGCCATAACTTGCGAAAGTCACGCAAATTGAAGATCATACTTCCTGCACTAGTTAAGTTTGTTTTATTGCTTCTATCAGCGAACAAAATAAAAAATCTCTCTCTTCCTTCTCCTCTATAGAAATTGGCGCTACCTCTAGCGTCATCAAACTTTTTCGAGCGACGAAGATTCTTCATTCGCTCTTTGAGGTTCTCTTCTCGAACTCCCTCTTTATTTCATAATTTTAATTTTTTATTTTTATCTTAGATTCTCTCTCTTTTGCTTTTTCTCTTTTGTCTTTTGTTACCAAAATTTTGACTATTATTTTGTTTTTACGATGCTGTTGATGAACATGCGTCGTTCTACATCAAGGAAACGGGTCAAACTAATGCCATTGAATCTCCCGATCTCTTTCGCTCTAGTAGCTACAATAGTTGGCCTTTCTGCATGGATGATAGCATGAAAAGGTCCTGCTATCATCGCCTAGCTTAATTCTTTTCCTTTCTACTTGCAATAACTATACTATTCAAACTACAAGCTTAACTAACTGCATCCTCTCTTTGATATCCCTCGACTTGATATTACCCATCCAACCAAAATTTAATGAAGTCGAACACACAACAATAGAAAAAAAGTTTCTCAATCCTAGTAGAAGTTAAGACTTTGTTTTTGTTAATAGCAAAGTTTCTTGCTCCTGCAGAAATCGAAGAGAAAGATTTCATTTCGTTACTCAAGGTAAATCATATTAATTGGGTATAAAAGGGTAATATGGGAATTAAATAGGGTTTAAAGAGACAATAATAAGGGTTTAAAATTTTGTTTTTGGCTAAATTTAGAATTGGGGGCTGAAGAGTTAGAATGTGGAGGCTGATAGAACATCTCATATTGATAATATGATACCACTGCATGTGGTTTAGATTTTTCTACCCATTATTGGGCTTCCACTCTAAATAGAACATCAACAACACCCATAAATCACATAAAATAAACATTGTATTAGGATTGTTGATTTTATTGTTGGTTGTAATAAGGTTACTTTGTTGTTTTAGACAAACCCTAGATTTTTTACATTGTTTCTTTCATATAATATTCTAATGTTTTACTTCGTATTTAAGTTGTTGCTTGTTACTATATGTCATGAGATATGTACATGAGTGTTATTTTTTCATGTTTCATTTTCTTGCATTATTATTTTTAATACGTTATTTTGATATTTTTATTTTGTTTTGGCCTAATATATTGTTTTGAAGTGTTGGTTTAATTTAAGTTATTACATGTTACGACAGGCAATGAGATATGGACATGAGTGTATTTTTTGTTTTTCCATGTTGTTGGATTATTAATTTTGATGTGTATTCTACTTTTTTTTTCAGGACTTTTCCTATACATGTCATATAGTTTGAGAAGGAGACATTAAGACTAGAGAAATACTATGCAAGCTCTTATACTATTAAGACACATTCTAGATGAAACATGGTCGTGTGAAGCCTAAAAGAAAATCCGTAAGCCTAAAAAACACTTGGATGAAGTTTAAAGCGGACAATATCTTTTATTAAGTCAAAGTTCAAGCTAGGATTCTATTTATTTTATAAGTTTGACCAAACTTGTTTATAATAGTATTTAAAGACTTCTGAACTAAACTTATACATCATGTCCACAAGTTCACTCATCTATTATAAACTAAAATTCGCATTATATATTGCGATGAAAGAAATTATACATGTTCTTAAATAAAAAAAGATTATAAAAGGAAAATATAACTTGTATATACAATCAAAGGTGATATATTTCCTAGGTCATGCAATTAAGCTTCTGTTTGCGGCATCTAAGGTGAAAAACTCATGTGTAGGTCGAACTAAAGGAATTCTTGCTAAAACCACTTCACCAATCCATACTTTGTAGCATTCTAACCGAACTTTTACATGATCATTAATGCACTAGGATCTACTGTAACTATATGCTTTTTTGCTACCACTTCTTCCTAACCAATTTAAAAGGTTTCAAATATCATCTTCAACTAGAGTACTTGAAATAGTAATAATATCTCTATAATACTATCAAAAACATAAAAATATTTTCCCCTGAAAAAATAAAAATAAAAATTGAGAATAATACCATGTTAAAAATTTATGAATATATGGAGTTGGTATGGAAGTATACGTTACATTCTAATTCATTGTGATCTCCTCATACCATACACATGATGTATATAGTATACATAGCTCATTTTTTTTTAAAAAAGATCTATTACAACTTAAAGAGTGCAAATAAAATCATTAAAATTTAAAAACTACTTATTTTATCAATCTTTAGTTGGTTAAAAAAAAAAAGCTTTTAGTTTGATTAACTAATCGTGCAATTCCTTAAAATCATCCTCAAGTTTTGTCATTTTGTAGTTGCCTTAAACTTATGCATCTATTTTAGAAGGTGTGCTTGCAAATCTTATACCTTGAAGTTTGTTGTGGAAGGTGTGACTCCAAAGCAGAAATTTCGTTGCAAAAGATATTCAAATCGCTTCTTTGTAGAGTCCTGGTAGTACACATGTGCAAAATGTATTAGGTGACAAAAAATTTCGTTGTTGAAAGAGACATTTCATCATGAAATTTTGGTTGTAGATTAAATTAAAATTGTTGTAAAAAGATATAAGAAAGCACAAAAAAATGGTGCTGAAAGACTTGAGGAGACAAAAATATTTTGTTGATAATTGTCATATTTTGTAGCAAATTTGATTTTGTTGCAAAAAGTGTCGATTTTGGACAAAAAACTCATTGTATAATGTAATTGATGCGTTCGAAACTAGCAAGTATACTAGTCGCACAAGTAATAAAGTGATGAGTAAGATATCGTTCCCACGAGGATTGATTCTAATTGAATTTGTTATTTCCAGCAACAATAAACTAAACAGGGGGGATTTTTGTTGAATGCTTTACTAAATGAAATAAGAATGCAAGTAAAGAATAACAAAACAGAAAGTAAATTTGAATGAAAAATCAATGGGAGAAAGCTGGTTAAGGGATCCTTCTCTACCACAAGATATGGATTTGCGAATTAATTGTAGAATTGTCATCTAATTACAGCATTGAAGTTATCAACCGTAGATAATAACAAGTTCTATTACCCCAATCTTTCCTTACTTTGTTGTTAAATAAAACAAGCTCTTTATTTAATCTCTATCCATTAAACAACCTAGAACAAGCTCTCTGAGTTTAATTCAATGGATGCATTATGATAAGAAAGATAGGTTGATCTAAGCAATAAACACACAAGCTCGGATTATTTAACTTAGGTTATATTCTCCAATTGTAATCTCTGATCACAATTTTGCTACTAATGATTAGAAATTCAAGACAATTACGGATCAAGATTTCTAGTCTAGCAATAAATCACAACCAGATTATATTCAGTTGGCCACTCAAATACAATCAGCAAGCAATCATAAGCATTAAATATGGGAGAATACAAGCAACTTCAATTAGAGAATTGGATAACAATTCCTTACACAATCAACTTACAAAAACCATATCAGGGGCTTTGAAATCACCCTCAACCAATTCAGATTCAGTTACACATGTTTAAGAACGTGGTAAATACAATACAACATGGAGACATTCCAGAAAATGAAAGGGAAGGGAAAAACTTAGCAAATTTGATGTAATTCTCTTTGGATTGTAGTTCTTCCTCTTTCCAAGCTTCCTTTCTCCTTCAAGAACTCCAAGAGATGAAAGAATTCCAGAGCTGCAGCCTCCACCACGTTCTCCCCTCTTCAAGTTATGAAAATAAAACCCTAAAATGTGTTTAAATACTCTGCTACAGTGAATTGCTACAGTGCCCCGTATTATACATGCTACAGTGACTTGTGGAATTATATTTCTATACATCTCACACTGTTTTGATTACAACTTTTGGTACACTGAATGGATTTATAAACCGTAAACTTCTCCAGAAAATAGACTTCGAGAGCTTTCCAACGGTATATAACATGTTGTCGGGTTCATTGTATATCAATACAATTAAATCCGAGAAGATCACTGACTAGCAGAGGTGAAAATGAAGGGTTTTACTCCATTTTTGTGCAAGTTGCTCCAAAACTCCTACAAACATCAAAACACACAAAAACATAAAAATACCACGGAATATAGCAAGAAACATGGACGAATTGATATAAAAGTAATACATAAATAGACACCTATCAAATTCCCCCACACTTAGACTTTGCTAGTCCTCGAGCAACTAAAATGATACGAAACAAAACTAAACCGAAACAGAATCAAAGAAAAATTAAAACACACCAATGCTTCAACTTGCAAATAGGCCTCAAAGATTGTACTTAATTATAACCCAAGGAAAACTTCAAAATAATGCACTTGATCAAGAATTTTATCTCAAAAATTAGTTTCGCTTCACTTCAATTCCTCAAGTGTGTGTGTGTAGAGCCATTCTCACCTAATCACTTGTAACCCGGATGAGTTTATGCATAAAAATGAATCATATTTAATATTGAAGATGTGTGTATAAATGAACTCCATAGGCCTGCTTTTCAAGTCACTCTCCACTAATGTAGACATGCACAACACCAAGGATCAAGTAGGACTTTATTAAGCTTGTAACGTTTGGCTTGGGTGAAGGTATGATAAAGGATAATAATTAGGCTCAAATCACCCACAAACATATAAAATCATTCAATATTATGTGGAGCTCAAGCCCATGACATAAAAAATTCATTCTTATTCATCAAATGACTCTCCCAAACTTATTCAGAACACTCGAACTCTCTTTTTTTTTTCTTTTTTCTTTTTTGTAGAAAGCAAAAAAAACTACACCCCCACACTTTGTTGTTTCATTCTTTTTAAGAACGCCCAAGGGTATAGAACTCTTTTTTTTCTTTTTTTTTCTTTTTTTTTAACTGCAATTCCACTCCCCCACACTTAAACAATACATTGTCCTCAATGTTTAAGTACGTGGAAGATAAGTACAGATTTTTTTTCTCTTTTTTTTTTTTACAACATAATAAAACTCACTTGCATTGCTCATGGCATAATCCAACCTCCTCTAACTTCCCAAAACCAGAACATAGCTCAAAATATAATTGCGAATGATTTACATGCTCATAGGTAAGGGATAAACTGTTTGGAACAAATTCAATTAAGGTTAAGAAATCTTTTAGTGAGTTAACAAAGAAAAAGGCTTACAGAGGCTCAAAGGGGTAACTAGGGATCAATTTCAGTCAAGGTTGGCTATTAAGGCTCAAACGGTCCAAAGATGGCCTAAATCATTTCCCCAATGTTGCACAGTCTAGGATTTCGCCTCGAGTGACCATCAAACAAGTTCTAGAATTCATTGAAATATGGAGAAACACTTAAATTACATAAACTTTCTCTAAGTGAACAAATAACTCAGTGATAATAGCTCAGTGCTCAATTTTGTGCAAGGAATCAAAGGTAAAGCAAAAACTAATTAACATTTCAAGCACAAAGATCCATGCATCTTTATCATTTTCCAAGAGTTATTCTTAATTCAATCATTATCTTATCATCGACCCACAAAATGCAAGAAAAGAGTACGTAGCGTTGTTACACCTGAGTCAAGATTGTATATTTCAACAATCCTTAGGACCAGTAGCCCGCAGACTTAAGGTTTCCAGCCTATATACCTTTATTATTAAAGAAACACTTCAAACAACATGAAATAAACAAACTACAGATTTATTTCGAGAGAATGCGTTTCAAGGGTAAAGAAACCCCATATTCTGCCATTCTCAGGTTTTTCCACAATTGTTTTTTTTAATCAAAACTGATAAAGATAAAAACACATAACAACTCTAAATTACGCAAAACTAAACTCACTCATAAAATAACAAAGTTCAACAAGTCAGCAAAGAAAAACAAGTTATTAGAATGGGTCTAAAAAGTTTAGAAGTTAGCCTCCTTATTCAGCCATTATGGATTGAAGAGATCCAGAATGCGTTTCAAGAGAACTTGAACTTTTTAAGCCACCACTCTAAAAACCGAGATTAGAAAATAATACCTGGGACGAAAGAAATAACCTGAAAAAGCTCAAAAGAAACGACATGAAAAATCTCAAATAAACACACTAAAAAGAAAGCAAACAAAAACGAAGCAAACCAGCAAATAGAGATTACAGATGGAGGGTTAAGTCCAGTTGACGCCTTTTGTTGCCTTCTCCAAACCAATTTATCCGAGCCATTGTTGGATCAGGTGAATAGACGAATTCTTGTAGATTGTCAATTAACTCACCTGCAGTTGAAGCTGTAACCAGCATTTGCCTTGCTGACGGTGAGATGAAATTTTTTTCTACAACTTGATCAAGAAAGGACAACAAACCATCAAAAAAATTATTAACATTTAACAAACCAATGGGTTTCCGATGGATGTTTAGCTGTGCCCAAGAGGTGATTTGAAATATCTCCTCTAATGTACCATAACCACCCGTCAAAGCTATAAATGCATCGGACTTAACAACCATATGTGCAATACGCTCATGCATACTAGAGACCTGTAACTCTTCCCCGATTGTGTTGCCTACGATTTCTCGTACAGCTAATGGTTTAGGGATAATGCCGAGAACTTTGCTCCCTCCTAGGGATGCAGCTGTTGACACACACCC